>VIIQ02000633.1:0-42094 GCA_007449985.2 Desmodesmus armatus
GTACCAGAGCAGATGCACAAACAGGCGTGCAAAGTTGCCTTAGGCGCGCAGCAGCAACAGGATGGTGTGCAGCAGGAGGAGGCCACCAGAGGTAAGCACCATGCCTGGCCGGTTCTGTGACAGGAGACCGCACCATCAGGCATGATACACACTAGCTGGTGTTTACGAAGGTTCCCAGCGGGGCGCACCCCCCAACAGCAGCAGCAGAACACACTATCATGCTCTGCTTTAGTCACAACCATTCTTGCTGCTTTTACAGAGGGAGGGGGACGTAGGTAGCACTGCATTGCATGCGTGACTGTCATGTTTGCTGGAGCAGCTTGTTGCTGCTGGGGGGTACCTGCCCTGAACAGATGCATGCATTTTATTAGCAGTCTGTTCCTTCCTGCCACTTTCCGCTGAATGAATGATTGCCTGCCTTGTTCCTCCTGCCACTTCCGCTGAATGAATTGGTTGCCTGCTTTGCCTGCTTTGCACCTCCGTCACTGCCGCTGCTGCCCTGCACAGGTGTGCTGCAGGTCAGCTGCTGGGCTAGCTGCTTGCACGACACTCTGGCTGAATGGGCACATGAGCGCAGCACCAGCTTACTTCCTGCAGTGAACGCACACACCCAAGCCCCACTTCAATTGGAGGGGATATGCAGGGTCAGTGGGGTCCTGCAACAGCCCCCAGCAGCAGACACCTTTTACTGGGTTTGCAGCCAACGCTGGCCTACCAGCGTATGGTCGTGGGTGCGACGCTGCAGGCTCTTGCGGACATGGCCCCAAGCACGCCCGCCTCAGCAGCAGCACACCAGCACAACAGCAAGGAGCAGAGTGCTGCCCTAGCGTGCTTCAGTAGCTGCCCCTGGGTCCCTGTGCTGTTCAGCGAACTACTGTGAAGAGGCTGTGTTTATGTCAGGCAGCTGGGGCAGCACCTGCTGGCAGGCCGTTTGTGTTGCAGTGCTGCTCAACCTTTTCAGGGGCCCTGTGCCAGCGACTGCGCACGCACGCGGTTGCCAGCATGCAGCAATGGGTCTGCTTGTGGTACACTTTGTGCACACCAGTAACCCATTCAACAGTGAACTAGGCTGGGCTAGGTTTCTAGAAGGTAGGACTTTCTTATGCCACTCCCTATACGCCGGGCGTGTGCCTGTCAGCCCTCAAACCCAAACTCCCTGCTTCAGCTGGACTTCACTGAGTATGTGCTGTACACCACCAGCACCACCTCCGTGTGCCACACTGTCCTGCTAGCTGGGTTGGCATTCTCACTTCCCCTGGCTGCATGAGAGTCAAAGGCCCTCCCCCCACTCAGAAGCACCCCCACGAAATTGAGGCCTTTGGCAGGTGCCAGGTTTGCATCAGTTGCTCCTGAATGCAAGCTGTAACAAGCACTGGCCATGACACATGCAGACACACCAAAGCCAGTCCCCATGAGCTGCTGCCCTGGGCAGATGATACCCCTGGGGTTTGACACTTGCCGACAGCCGACCCCGCAGTCAAAGGGGGGGTGACTGGTGTGATGCATGCTGCCCCAAAGCCACCACAGCTGGATATTTATTTCCAGCTTATTTGTTATCAAAGCTGATCGCAGTAGCTTGCGCATGATGGCGTCTAATCAGAACCTGCAGCAACGGTACGCAAGCCAGCTATTCGATCAATCGACTGATCGGCAGCACACGAGAAGTGTGCAGCAGGGTCTGCAGCATACGAGAAGGAATTGGTACCTGATATGATCAAACGAAATGATTCTGAGCGCACTTGCAGTGTTTATTGCGGCGAGGCTCGCAGCGACGCTGCCGCGCTTTTCCTCCGGCCCAAGTGCCGACAACCGCTCCTGACGGGCCGACCTGTCAGCAGCAGCGACCTCAACAGGCAAAGCAGGAACCAGAACGTAAAAGCTATGTTGACTTTCATGCTACAGTGCATACTCCTTGCACTGCGCGGTGCTGTCTATAGATGCAAAGCCAGGCCGTTCTGGCGGCGTTCAAGGGTAGCT
This sequence comes from Desmodesmus armatus, assembly GCA_007449985.2. Classification (NCBI taxonomy): domain Eukaryota; kingdom Viridiplantae; phylum Chlorophyta; class Chlorophyceae; order Sphaeropleales; family Scenedesmaceae; genus Desmodesmus; species Desmodesmus armatus. Next base: position 1,978 of record VIIQ02000633.1, read on the forward strand.
TGTATTTCGGCACCCCCCAAGCCTATATACGCCGGTCGTGTGCCATGTCAGCCCTCAAACCCAAACTCCCTGCCTTCAGCTGGGACTTCACTGGAGTATGTGCTGTACACCACCAGCACCACCTCCTGTGCCACACTGTCCTGCTAGGCTGGTTGGCATTCTCTCACTTCCCCTGGCTGCATGAGAGTCAAAGGCCCTCCCACCCACTCAGAAGCACCCCCACGAAATGAGGCCTTTTGGCAGGTGCAGCAGGTTTGCATCAGTTGCTCCTGAATGCAAGCTGTAACAAGCACTGGGCCATGACAACATGCAGACACACCAAAGCCATCCCCATAGTGCTGCCCTGGCAGATGATACCCCTGGGGTTTGACACTTGCCGAGCAGACGACACCCGCAGTCAAAGGGGGGTGTGACTGGGTGTGATGCATGCTGCCCCCAAAGCCACCACAGCTGGATAGTTATTTTCCAGGCTTATTTGTTATCAAAGCTGATCGCAGTAGCTTGCGCATGATGGCGTCTAATCAGAACCTGCAGCAACGGTACGCAAGCCAGCTATTCGATCAATCGACTGATCGGCAGCACACGAGAAGTGTGCAGCAGGGGCTGCAGCATACGAGAAGGAATTGGTACCTGATATGATCAAACGAAATGATTCTGAGCGCCCTTGCAGTGTTTATTGCGGCGAGGCTCGCAGCGACGCTGCCGCGCTTTTCCTCCGGCCCAAGTGCCGACAACCGCTCCTGACGGGCCGACCTGTCAGCAGCAGCGACCTCAACAGGCAAAGCAGGAACCAGGAACGTAAAAGCTATGTTGACTTTCATGCTACAGTGCATACTCCTTGCACTGCGCGGTGCTGTCTATAGATGCAAAGCCAGGCCGTTCTGGCGGCGTTCAAGGGTAGCTGGTATTTCGGCACCCCCAAGCCTATAGGGGGTTTCAAAAGAAGTACCTGCTGCCCCAAAAGTCCGGTATTGGCCCATATTGGCCATCTCTTGGGCTGTGTTCAGGGATGTTGGAGCCCCCTAAGTGGGCTTGCAAAGCAATGTCTCACGGTCCTGCCCCTGCAATTTCAGCCCATCAACCCCCTGGTGCAGAGGTAGAGCAGTTTCCCCCCCTGCACCCACTTTCACTGGGCTGTCTTCCCCCCTGGCTGCCATACCCCCCAGAGGCACAGCAGTGGTGTGGTGGGGGTGGGTGTGTCTGGTAGCTTACATGATGTAGTATCCCCCCACAATCTGCAATGTGTGTGCTCCCCTTGGAGATCAGCCTCAAAATTGCAGTTGCAGGGCTGGCATGCAGTGCAGCCCTAGTGTTGTCTCTGACACCACTTTGTAGCTCACTCACAAGGCTGTGGTGGGTGGTGACTGTGTGTGCTTACAGCATCTCACTGCAGTACAACAGTAGTGCATCTGAACTTTGCAACCTCCCATGTAAGTAGCTACCCCCTGCAGCCTCCTCTGGTGTGGAGATGAATGTCAACGGCTGCGAACGCTTTTCTCAAACAACAACATCACCTCCCAGCTGAGCCACAGTCTGCCACACCCCAGGCTGGCAATACAATGGGTCTGCTTGTGGTACACTTTGTGCACACCAGTAACCCATTCAACAGTGAACTAGGCTGGGCATAGGTTTCTAGAAGGTAGGACTTTCTTATGCCACTCCCATACGCCGGCGTGTGCCATGTCAGCCCTCAAACCCAAACTCCCTGCCTTCAGCTGGGACTTCACTGGAGTATGTGCTGTACACCACCAGCACCACCTCCGTGTGCCACACTGTCCTGCTAGGCTGGGTTGGCATTCTCACTTCCCCTGGCTGCATGAGAGTCAAAGGCCCTCCCACCCACTCAGAAGCACCCCCACGAAATTGAGGCCTTTGGCAGGTGCAGCAGGTTTGCATCAGTTGCTCCTGAATGCAAGCTGTAACAAGCACTGGGCCATGACAACATGCAGACACACCAAAGCCAGTCCCATGAGCTGCTGCCCTGGGCAGATGATACCCCTGGGGTTTGACACTTGCCGACAGCCGACACCCGCAGTCAAAGGGGGGTGTGACTGGGTGTGATGCATGCTGCCCCCAAAGCCACCACAGCTGGATATTTATTTCCAGGCTTATTTGTTATCAAAGCTGATCGCAGTAGCTTGCGCATGATGGCGTCTAATCAGAACCTGCAGCAACGGTACGCAAGCCAGCTATTCGATCAATCGACTGATCGGCAGCACACGAGAAGTGTGCAGCAGGGGCTGCAGTACGAGAAGGAATTGGTACCTGATATGATCAAACGAAATGATTCTGAGCGCACTTGCAGTGTTTATTGCGGCGAGGCTCGCAGCGACGCTGCCGCGCTTTTCCTCCGGCCCAAGTGCCGACAACCGCTCCTGACGGGCCGACCTGTCAGCAGCAGCGACCTCAACAGGCAAAAGCAGGAACCAGGAACGTAAAAGCTATGTTGACTTTCATGCTACAGTGCATACTCCTTGCACTGCGCGGTGCTGTCTATAGATGCAAAGCCAGGCCGTTCTGGCGGCGTTCAAGGGTAGCTGGTATTTCGGCACCCCCCAAGCCTATATACGCCGGGCGTGTGCCATGTCAGCCCTCAAACCCAAACTCCCTGCCTTCAGCTGGACTTCACTGGAGTATGTGCTGTACACCACCAGCACCACCTCCGTGTGCCACACTGTCCTGCTAGGCTGGGTTGGCATTCTCACTTCCCCTGGCTGCATGAGAGTCAAAGGCCCTCCCACCCACTCAGAAGCACCCCCACGAAATTGAGGCCTTTGGCAGGTGCAGCAGGTTTGCATCAGTTGCTCCTGAATGCAAGCTGTAACAAGCACTGGGCCATGACAACATGCAGACACACCAAAGCCAGTCCCATGAGCTGCTGCCCTGGGCAGATGATACCCCTGGGGTTTGACACTTGCCGACAGCCGACACCCGCAGTCAAAGGGGGGTGTGACTGGGTGTGATGCATGCTGCCCCCAAAGCCACCACAGCTGGATATTTATTTCCAGGCTTATTTGTTATCAAAGCTGATCGCAGTAGCTTGCGCATGATGGCGTCTAATCAGAACCTGCAGCAACGGTACGCAAGCCAGCTATTCGATCAATCGACTGATCGGCAGCACACGAGAAGTGTGCAGCAGGGGCTGCAGCATACGAGAAGGAATTGGTACCTGATATGATCAAACGAAATGATTCTGAGCGCACTTGCAGTGTTTATTGCGGCGAGGCTCGCAGCGACGCTGCCGCGCTTTTCCTCCGGCCCAAGTGCCGACAACCGCTCCTGACGGGCCGACCTGTCAGCAGCAGCGACCTCAACAGGCAAAAGCAGGAACCAGGAACGTAAAAGCTATGTTGACTTTCATGCTACAGTGCATACTCCTTGCACTGCGCGGTGCTGTCTATAGATGCAAAGCCAGGCCGTTCTGGCGGCGTTCAAGGGTAGCTGGTATTTCGGCACCCCCCAAGCCTATAGGGGGTTTCAAAAGAAAGTACCTGCTGCCCCAAAAGTCCGGTATTGGCCCATATTGGCCATCTCTTGGGCTGTGGTTCAGGGATGTTGGAGCCCCCTAAGTGGGCTTGCAAAGCAATGTCTCACGGTCCTGCCCCTGCAATTTCAGCCCCATCAACCCCCTGGGTGCAGAGGTAGAGCAGTTTCCCCCCTGCACCCACTTTCACTGGGCTGTCTTCCCCCCTGGCTGCCATACCCCCCAGAGGCACAGCAGTGGTGTGGTGGGTGGGTGTGTCTGGTAGCTTACATGATGTAGTATCCACCCACAATCTGCAATGTGTGTGCTCCCCTTGGAGATCAGCCTCAAAATTGCAGTTGCAGGGCTGGCATGCAGTGCAGCCCTAGTGTTGTCTCTGACACCACTTTGTAGCTCACTCACAAGGCTGGTGGTGGTGGTGACTGTGTGTGCTTACAGCATCTCACTGCAGTACAACAGTAGTGCATCTGAACTTTGCAACCTCCCATGTAAGTAGCTACCCTGCAGCCTCCTCTGGTGTGGGAGATGAATGTCAACGGCTGCGAACGCTTTTCTCAAACAACAACATCACCTCCCAGCTGAGCCACAGTCTGCCACACCCCAGGCTGGCAATACAATGGGTCTGCCTTGTGGTACACTTTGTGCACACCAGTAACCCATTCAACAGTGAACTAGGCTGGGCATAGGTTTCTAGAAGGTAGGACTTTCTTATGCCACTCCCTATACGCCGGGCGTGTGCCATGTCAGCCCTCAAACCCAAACTCCCTGCCTTCAGCTGGGACTTCACTGGAGTATGTGCTGTACACCACCAGCACCACCTCCGTGTGCCACACTGTCCTGCTAGGCTGGGTTGGCATTCTCACTTCCCCTGGCTGCATGAGAGTCAAAGGCCCTCCCACCCACTCAGAAGCACCCCCACGAAATTGAGGCCTTTGGCAGGTGCAGCAGGTTTGCATCAGTTGCTCCTGAATGCAAGCTGTAACAAGCACTGGGCCATGACAACATGCAGACACACCAAAGCCAGTCCCATGAGCTGCTGCCCTGGGCAGATGATACCCCTGGGGTTTGACACTTGCCGACAGCCGACACCCGCAGTCAAAGGGGGGTGTGACTGGGTGTGATGCATGCTGCCCCCAAAGCCACCACAGCTGGATATTTATTTCCAGGCTTATTTGTTATCAAAGCTGATCGCAGTAGCTTGCGCATGATGGCGTCTAATCAGAACCTGCAGCAACGGTACGCAAGCCAGCTATTCGATCAATCGACTGATCGGCAGCACACGAGAAGTGTGCAGCAGGGGCTGCAGCATACGAGAAGGAATTGGTACCTGATATGATCAAACGAAATGATTCTGAGCGCACTTGCAGTGTTTATTGCGGCGAGGCTCGCAGCGACGCTGCCGCGCTTTTCCTCCGGCCCAAGTGCCGACAACCGCTCCTGACGGGCCGACCTGTCAGCAGCAGCGACCTCAACAGGCAAAAGCAGGAACCAGGAACGTAAAAGCTATGTTGACTTTCATGCTACAGTGCATACTCCTTGCACTGCGCGGTGCTGTCTATAGATGCAAAGCCAGGCCGTTCTGGCGGCGTTCAAGGGTAGCTGGTATTTCGGCACCCCCCAAGCCTATACGCCGGGCGTGTGCCATGTCAGCCCTCAAACCCAAACTCCCTGCCTTCAGCTGGGACTTCACTGGAGTATGTGCTGTACACCACCAGCACCACCTCCGTGTGCCACACTGTCCTGCTAGGCTGGGTTGGCATTCTCACTTCCCCTGGCTGCATGAGAGTCAAAGGCCCTCCCACCCACTCAGAAGCACCCCCACGAAATTGAGGCCTTTGGCAGGTGCAGCAGGTTTGCATCAGTTGCTCCTGAATGCAAGCTGTAACAAGCACTGGGCCATGACAACATGCAGACACACCAAAGCCAGTCCCATGAGCTGCTGCCCTGGGCAGATGATACCCCTGGGGTTTGACACTTGCCGACAGCCGACACCCGCAGTCAAAGGGGGGTGTGACTGGGTGTGATGCATGCTGCCCCCAAAGCCACCACAGCTGGATATTTATTTCCAGGCTTATTTGTTATCAAAGCTGATCGCAGTAGCTTGCGCATGATGGCGTCTAATCAGAACCTGCAGCAACGGTACGCAAGCCAGCTATTCGATCAATCGACTGATCGGCAGCACACGAGAAGTGTGCAGCAGGGGCTGCAGCATACGAGAAGGAATTGGTACCTGATATGATCAAACGAAATGATTCTGAGCGCACTTGCAGTGTTTATTGCGGCGAGGCTCGCAGCGACGCTGCCGCGCTTTTCCTCCGGCCCAAGTGCCGACAACCGCTCCTGACGGGCCGACCTGTCAGCAGCAGCGACCTCAACAGGCAAAAGCAGGAACCAGGAACGTAAAAGCTATGTTGACTTTCATGCTACAGTGCATACTCCTTGCACTGCGCGGTGCTGTCTATAGATGCAAAGCCAGGCCGTTCTGGCGGCGTTCAAGGGTAGCTGGTATTTCGGCACCCCCCAAGCCTATATACGCCGGGCGTGTGCCATGTCAGCCCTCAAACCCAAACTCCCTGCCTTCAGCTGGGACTTCACTGGAGTATGTGCTGTACACCACCAGCACCACCTCCGTGTGCCACACTGTCCTGCTAGGCTGGGTTGGCATTCTCACTTCCCCTGGCTGCATGAGAGTCAAAGGCCCTCCCACCCACTCAGAAGCACCCCCACGAAATTGAGGCCTTTGGCAGGTGCAGCAGGTTTGCATCAGTTGCTCCTGAATGCAAGCTGTAACAAGCACTGGGCCATGACAACATGCAGACACACCAAAGCCAGTCCCATGAGCTGCTGCCCTGGGCAGATGATACCCCTGGGGTTTGACACTTGCCGACAGCCGACACCCGCAGTCAAAGGGGGGTGTGACTGGGTGTGATGCATGCTGCCCCCAAAGCCACCACAGCTGGATATTTATTTCCAGGCTTATTTGTTATCAAAGCTGATCGCAGTAGCTTGCGCATGATGGCGTCTAATCAGAACCTGCAGCAACGGTACGCAAGCCAGCTATTCGATCAATCGACTGATCGGCAGCACACGAGAAGTGTGCAGCAGGGGCTGCAGCATACGAGAAGGAATTGGTACCTGATATGATCAAACGAAATGATTCTGAGCGCACTTGCAGTGTTTATTGCGGCGAGGCTCGCAGCGACGCTGCCGCGCTTTTCCTCCGGCCCAAGTGCCGACAACCGCTCCTGACGGGCCGACCTGTCAGCAGCAGCGACCTCAACAGGCAAAAGCAGGAACCAGGAACGTAAAAGCTATGTTGACTTTCATGCTACAGTGCATACTCCTTGCACTGCGCGGTGCTGTCTATAGATGCAAAGCCAGGCCGTTCTGGCGGCGTTCAAGGGTAGCTGGTATTTCGGCACCCCCCAAGCCTATAGGGGGTTTCAAAAGAAAGTACCTGCTGCCCCAAAAGTCCGGTATTGGCCCATATTGGCCATCTCTTGGGCTGTGGTTCAGGGATGTTGGAGCCCCCTAAGTGGGCTTGCAAAGCAATGTCTCACGGTCCTGCCCCTGCAATTTCAGCCCCATCAACCCCCTGGGTGCAGAGGTAGAGCAGTTTCCCCCCTGCACCCACTTTCACTGGGCTGTCTTCCCCCCCTGGCTGCCATACCCCCAGAGGCACAGCAGTGGTGTGGTGGGTGGGTGTGTCTGGTAGCTTACATGATGTAGTATCCACCCACAATCTGCAATGTGTGTGCTCCCCTTGGAGATCAGCCTCAAAATTGCAGTTGCAGGGCTGGCATGCAGTGCAGCCCTAGTGTTGTCTCTGACACCACTTTGTAGCTCACTCACAAGGCTGGTGGTGGTGGTGACTGTGTGTGCTTACAGCATCTCACTGCAGTACAACAGTAGTGCATCTGAACTTTGCAACCTCCCATGTAAGTAGCTACCCTGCAGCCTCCTCTGGTGTGGGAGATGAATGTCAACGGCTGCGAACGCTTTTCTCAAACAACAACATCACCTCCCAGCTGAGCCACAGTCTGCCACACCCCAGGCTGGCAATACAATGGGTCTGCCTTGTGGTACACTTTGTGCACACCAGTAACCCATTCAACAGTGAACTAGGCTGGGCATAGGTTTCTAGAAGGTAGGACTTTCTTATGCCACTCCCTATACGCCGGGCGTGTGCCATGTCAGCCCTCAAACCCAAACTCCCTGCCTTCAGCTGGGACTTCACTGGAGTATGTGCTGTACACCACCAGCACCACCTCCGTGTGCCACACTGTCCTGCTAGGCTGGGTTGGCATTCTCACTTCCCCTGGCTGCATGAGAGTCAAAGGCCCTCCCACCCACTCAGAAGCACCCCCACGAAATTGAGGCCTTTGGCAGGTGCAGCAGGTTTGCATCAGTTGCTCCTGAATGCAAGCTGTAACAAGCACTGGGCCATGACAACATGCAGACACACCAAAGCCAGTCCCATGAGCTGCTGCCCTGGGCAGATGATACCCCTGGGGTTTGACACTTGCCGACAGCCGACACCCGCAGTCAAAGGGGGGTGTGACTGGGTGTGATGCATGCTGCCCCCAAAGCCACCACAGCTGGATATTTATTTCCAGGCTTATTTGTTATCAAAGCTGATCGCAGTAGCTTGCGCATGATGGCGTCTAATCAGAACCTGCAGCAACGGTACGCAAGCCAGCTATTCGATCAATCGACTGATCGGCAGCACACGAGAAGTGTGCAGCAGGGGCTGCAGCATACGAGAAGGAATTGGTACCTGATATGATCAAACGAAATGATTCTGAGCGCACTTGCAGTGTTTATTGCGGCGAGGCTCGCAGCGACGCTGCCGCGCTTTTCCTCCGGCCCAAGTGCCGACAACCGCTCCTGACGGGCCGACCTGTCAGCAGCAGCGACCTCAACAGGCAAAAGCAGGAACCAGGAACGTAAAAGCTATGTTGACTTTCATGCTACAGTGCATACTCCTTGCACTGCGCGGTGCTGTCTATAGATGCAAAGCCAGGCCGTTCTGGCGGCGTTCAAGGGTAGCTGGTATTTCGGCACCCCCCAAGCCTATATACGCCGGGCGTGTGCCATGTCAGCCCTCAAACCCAAACTCCCTGCCTTCAGCTGGGACTTCACTGGAGTATGTGCTGTACACCACCAGCACCACCTCCGTGTGCCACACTGTCCTGCTAGGCTGGGTTGGCATTCTCACTTCCCCTGGCTGCATGAGAGTCAAAGGCCCTCCCACCCACTCAGAAGCACCCCCACGAAATTGAGGCCTTTGGCAGGTGCAGCAGGTTTGCATCAGTTGCTCCTGAATGCAAGCTGTAACAAGCACTGGGCCATGACAACATGCAGACACACCAAAGCCAGTCCCATGAGCTGCTGCCCTGGGCAGATGATACCCCTGGGGTTTGACACTTGCCGACAGCCGACACCCGCAGTCAAAGGGGGGTGTGACTGGGTGTGATGCATGCTGCCCCCAAAGCCACCACAGCTGGATATTTATTTCCAGGCTTATTTGTTATCAAAGCTGATCGCAGTAGCTTGCGCATGATGGCGTCTAATCAGAACCTGCAGCAACGGTACGCAAGCCAGCTATTCGATCAATCGACTGATCGGCAGCACACGAGAAGTGTGCAGCAGGGGCTGCAGCATACGAGAAGGAATTGGTACCTGATATGATCAAACGAAATGATTCTGAGCGCACTTGCAGTGTTTATTGCGGCGAGGCTCGCAGCGACGCTGCCGCGCTTTTCCTCCGGCCCAAGTGCCGACAACCGCTCCTGACGGGCCGACCTGTCAGCAGCAGCGACCTCAACAGGCAAAAGCAGGAACCAGGAACGTAAAAGCTATGTTGACTTTCATGCTACAGTGCATACTCCTTGCACTGCGCGGTGCTGTCTATAGATGCAAAGCCAGGCCGTTCTGGCGGCGTTCAAGGGTAGCTGGTATTTCGGCACCCCCCAAGCCTATAGGGGGTTTCAAAAGAAAGTACCTGCTGCCCCAAAAGTCCGGTATTGGCCCATATTGGCCATCTCTTGGGCTGTGGTTCAGGGATGTTGGAGCCCCCTAAGTGGGCTTGCAAAGCAATGTCTCACGGTCCTGCCCCTGCAATTTCAGCCCCATCAACCCCCTGGGTGCAGAGGTAGAGCAGTTTCCCCCCTGCACCCACTTTCACTGGGCTGTCTTCCCCCCCTGGCTGCCATACCCCCCAGAGGCACAGCAGTGGTGTGGTGGGTGGGTGTGTCTGGTAGCTTACATGATGTAGTATCCACCCACAATCTGCAATGTGTGTGCTCCCCTTGGAGATCAGCCTCAAAATTGCAGTTGCAGGGCTGGCATGCAGTGCAGCCCTAGTGTTGTCTCTGACACCACTTTGTAGCTCACTCACAAGGCTGGTGGTGGTGGTGACTGTGTGTGCTTACAGCATCTCACTGCAGTACAACAGTAGTGCATCTGAACTTTGCAACCTCCCATGTAAGTAGCTACCCTGCAGCCTCCTCTGGTGTGGGAGATGAATGTCAACGGCTGCGAACGCTTTTCTCAAACAACAACATCACCTCCCAGCTGAGCCACAGTCTGCCACACCCCAGGCTGGCAATACAATGGGTCTGCCTTGTGGTACACTTTGTGCACACCAGTAACCCATTCAACAGTGAACTAGGCTGGGCATAGGTTTCTAGAAGGTAGGACTTTCTTATGCCACTCCCTATACGCCGGGCGTGTGCCATGTCAGCCCTCAAACCCAAACTCCCTGCCTTCAGCTGGGACTTCACTGGAGTATGTGCTGTACACCACCAGCACCACCTCCGTGTGCCACACTGTCCTGCTAGGCTGGGTTGGCATTCTCACTTCCCCTGGCTGCATGAGAGTCAAAGGCCCTCCCACCCACTCAGAAGCACCCCCACGAAATTGAGGCCTTTGGCAGGTGCAGCAGGTTTGCATCAGTTGCTCCTGAATGCAAGCTGTAACAAGCACTGGGCCATGACAACATGCAGACACACCAAAGCCAGTCCCATGAGCTGCTGCCCTGGGCAGATGATACCCCTGGGGTTTGACACTTGCCGACAGCCGACACCCGCAGTCAAAGGGGGGTGTGACTGGGTGTGATGCATGCTGCCCCCAAAGCCACCACAGCTGGATATTTATTTCCAGGCTTATTTGTTATCAAAGCTGATCGCAGTAGCTTGCGCATGATGGCGTCTAATCAGAACCTGCAGCAACGGTACGCAAGCCAGCTATTCGATCAATCGACTGATCGGCAGCACACGAGAAGTGTGCAGCAGGGGCTGCAGCATACGAGAAGGAATTGGTACCTGATATGATCAAACGAAATGATTCTGAGCGCACTTGCAGTGTTTATTGCGGCGAGGCTCGCAGCGACGCTGCCGCGCTTTTCCTCCGGCCCAAGTGCCGACAACCGCTCCTGACGGGCCGACCTGTCAGCAGCAGCGACCTCAACAGGCAAAAGCAGGAACCAGGAACGTAAAAGCTATGTTGACTTTCATGCTACAGTGCATACTCCTTGCACTGCGCGGTGCTGTCTATAGATGCAAAGCCAGGCCGTTCTGGCGGCGTTCAAGGGTAGCTGGTATTTCGGCACCCCCCAAGCCTATATACGCCGGGCGTGTGCCATGTCAGCCCTCAAACCCAAACTCCCTGCCTTCAGCTGGGACTTCACTGGAGTATGTGCTGTACACCACCAGCACCACCTCCGTGTGCCACACTGTCCTGCTAGGCTGGGTTGGCATTCTCACTTCCCCTGGCTGCATGAGAGTCAAAGGCCCTCCCACCCACTCAGAAGCACCCCCACGAAATTGAGGCCTTTGGCAGGTGCAGCAGGTTTGCATCAGTTGCTCCTGAATGCAAGCTGTAACAAGCACTGGGCCATGACAACATGCAGACACACCAAAGCCAGTCCCATGAGCTGCTGCCCTGGGCAGATGATACCCCTGGGGTTTGACACTTGCCGACAGCCGACACCCGCAGTCAAAGGGGGGTGTGACTGGGTGTGATGCATGCTGCCCCCAAAGCCACCACAGCTGGATATTTATTTCCAGGCTTATTTGTTATCAAAGCTGATCGCAGTAGCTTGCGCATGATGGCGTCTAATCAGAACCTGCAGCAACGGTACGCAAGCCAGCTATTCGATCAATCGACTGATCGGCAGCACACGAGAAGTGTGCAGCAGGGGCTGCAGCATACGAGAAGGAATTGGTACCTGATATGATCAAACGAAATGATTCTGAGCGCACTTGCAGTGTTTATTGCGGCGAGGCTCGCAGCGACGCTGCCGCGCTTTTCCTCCGGCCCAAGTGCCGACAACCGCTCCTGACGGGCCGACCTGTCAGCAGCAGCGACCTCAACAGGCAAAAGCAGGAACCAGGAACGTAAAAGCTATGTTGACTTTCATGCTACAGTGCATACTCCTTGCACTGCGCGGTGCTGTCTATAGATGCAAAGCCAGGCCGTTCTGGCGGCGTTCAAGGGTAGCTGGTATTTCGGCACCCCCCAAGCCTATAGGGGGTTTCAAAAGAAAGTACCTGCTGCCCCAAAAGTCCGGTATTGGCCCATATTGGCCATCTCTTGGGCTGTGGTTCAGGGATGTTGGAGCCCCCTAAGTGGGCTTGCAAAGCAATGTCTCACGGTCCTGCCCCTGCAATTTCAGCCCCATCAACCCCCTGGGTGCAGAGGTAGAGCAGTTTCCCCCCTGCACCCACTTTCACTGGGCTGTCTTCCCCCCCTGGCTGCCATACCCCCCAGAGGCACAGCAGTGGTGTGGTGGGTGGGTGTGTCTGGTAGCTTACATGATGTAGTATCCACCCACAATCTGCAATGTGTGTGCTCCCCTTGGAGATCAGCCTCAAAATTGCAGTTGCAGGGCTGGCATGCAGTGCAGCCCTAGTGTTGTCTCTGACACCACTTTGTAGCTCACTCACAAGGCTGGTGGTGGTGGTGACTGTGTGTGCTTACAGCATCTCACTGCAGTACAACAGTAGTGCATCTGAACTTTGCAACCTCCCATGTAAGTAGCTACCCTGCAGCCTCCTCTGGTGTGGGAGATGAATGTCAACGGCTGCGAACGCTTTTCTCAAACAACAACATCACCTCCCAGCTGAGCCACAGTCTGCCACACCCCAGGCTGGCAATACAATGGGTCTGCCTTGTGGTACACTTTGTGCACACCAGTAACCCATTCAACAGTGAACTAGGCTGGGCATAGGTTTCTAGAAGGTAGGACTTTCTTATGCCACTCCCTATACGCCGGGCGTGTGCCATGTCAGCCCTCAAACCCAAACTCCCTGCCTTCAGCTGGGACTTCACTGGAGTATGTGCTGTACACCACCAGCACCACCTCCGTGTGCCACACTGTCCTGCTAGGCTGGGTTGGCATTCTCACTTCCCCTGGCTGCATGAGAGTCAAAGGCCCTCCCACCCACTCAGAAGCACCCCCACGAAATTGAGGCCTTTGGCAGGTGCAGCAGGTTTGCATCAGTTGCTCCTGAATGCAAGCTGTAACAAGCACTGGGCCATGACAACATGCAGACACACCAAAGCCAGTCCCATGAGCTGCTGCCCTGGGCAGATGATACCCCTGGGGTTTGACACTTGCCGACAGCCGACACCCGCAGTCAAAGGGGGTGTGACTGGGTGTGATGCATGCTGCCCCCAAAGCCACCACAGCTGGATATTTATTTCCAGGCTTATTTGTTATCAAAGCTGATCGCAGTAGCTTGCGCATGATGGCGTCTAATCAGAACCTGCAGCAACGGTACGCAAGCCAGCTATTCGATCAATCGACTGATCGGCAGCACACGAGAAGTGTGCAGCAGGGGCTGCAGCATACGAGAAGGAATTGGTACCTGATATGATCAAACGAAATGATTCTGAGCGCACTTGCAGTGTTTATTGCGGCGAGGCTCGCAGCGACGCTGCCGCGCTTTTCCTCCGGCCCAAGTGCCGACAACCGCTCCTGACGGGCCGACCTGTCAGCAGCAGCGACCTCAACAGGCAAAAGCAGGAACCAGGAACGTAAAAGCTATGTTGACTTTCATGCTACAGTGCATACTCCTTGCACTGCGCGGTGCTGTCTATAGATGCAAAGCCAGGCCGTTCTGGCGGCGTTCAAGGGTAGCTGGTATTTCGGCACCCCCCAAGCCTATATACGCCGGGCGTGTGCCATGTCAGCCCTCAAACCCAAACTCCCTGCCTTCAGCTGGGACTTCACTGGAGTATGTGCTGTACACCACCAGCACCACCTCCGTGTGCCACACTGTCCTGCTAGGCTGGGTTGGCATTCTCACTTCCCCTGGCTGCATGAGAGTCAAAGGCCCTCCCACCCACTCAGAAGCACCCCCACGAAATTGAGGCCTTTGGCAGGTGCAGCAGGTTTGCATCAGTTGCTCCTGAATGCAAGCTGTAACAAGCACTGGGCCATGACAACATGCAGACACACCAAAGCCAGTCCCATGAGCTGCTGCCCTGGGCAGATGATACCCCTGGGGTTTGACACTTGCCGACAGCCGACACCCGCAGTCAAAGGGGGTGTGACTGGGTGTGATGCATGCTGCCCCCAAAGCCACCACAGCTGGATATTTATTTCCAGGCTTATTTGTTATCAAAGCTGATCGCAGTAGCTTGCGCATGATGGCGTCTAATCAGAACCTGCAGCAACGGTACGCAAGCCAGCTATTCGATCAATCGACTGATCGGCAGCACACGAGAAGTGTGCAGCAGGGGCTGCAGCATACGAGAAGGAATTGGTACCTGATATGATCAAACGAAATGATTCTGAGCGCACTTGCAGTGTTTATTGCGGCGAGGCTCGCAGCGACGCTGCCGCGCTTTTCCTCCGGCCCAAGTGCCGACAACCGCTCCTGACGGGCCGACCTGTCAGCAGCAGCGACCTCAACAGGCAAAAGCAGGAACCAGGAACGTAAAAGCTATGTTGACTTTCATGCTACAGTGCATACTCCTTGCACTGCGCGGTGCTGTCTATAGATGCAAAGCCAGGCCGTTCTGGCGGCGTTCAAGGGTAGCTGGTATTTCGGCACCCCCCAAGCCTATACGCCGGGCGTGTGCCATGTCAGCCCTCAAACCCAAACTCCCTGCCTTCAGCTGGGACTTCACTGGAGTATGTGCTGTACACCACCAGCACCACCTCCGTGTGCCACACTGTCCTGCTAGGCTGGGTTGGCATTCTCACTTCCCCTGGCTGCATGAGAGTCAAAGGCCCTCCCACCCACTCAGAAGCACCCCCACGAAATTGAGGCCTTTGGCAGGTGCAGCAGGTTTGCATCAGTTGCTCCTGAATGCAAGCTGTAACAAGCACTGGGCCATGACAACATGCAGACACACCAAAGCCAGTCCCATGAGCTGCTGCCCTGGGCAGATGATACCCCTGGGGTTTGACACTTGCCGACAGCCGACACCCGCAGTCAAAGGGGGGTGTGACTGGGTGTGATGCATGCTGCCCCCAAAGCCACCACAGCTGGATATTTATTTCCAGGCTTATTTGTTATCAAAGCTGATCGCAGTAGCTTGCGCATGATGGCGTCTAATCAGAACCTGCAGCAACGGTACGCAAGCCAGCTATTCGATCAATCGACTGATCGGCAGCACACGAGAAGTGTGCAGCAGGGGCTGCAGCATACGAGAAGGAATTGGTACCTGATATGATCAAACGAAATGATTCTGAGCGCACTTGCAGTGTTTATTGCGGCGAGGCTCGCAGCGACGCTGCCGCGCTTTTCCTCCGGCCCAAGTGCCGACAACCGCTCCTGACGGGCCGACCTGTCAGCAGCAGCGACCTCAACAGGCAAAAGCAGGAACCAGGAACGTAAAAGCTATGTTGACTTTCATGCTACAGTGCATACTCCTTGCACTGCGCGGTGCTGTCTATAGATGCAAAGCCAGGCCGTTCTGGCGGCGTTCAAGGGTAGCTGGTATTTCGGCACCCCCCAAGCCTATATACGCCGGGCGTGTGCCATGTCAGCCCTCAAACCCAAACTCCCTGCCTTCAGCTGGGACTTCACTGGAGTATGTGCTGTACACCACCAGCACCACCTCCGTGTGCCACACTGTCCTGCTAGGCTGGGTTGGCATTCTCACTTCCCCTGGCTGCATGAGAGTCAAAGGCCCTCCCACCCACTCAGAAGCACCCCCACGAAATTGAGGCCTTTGGCAGGTGCAGCAGGTTTGCATCAGTTGCTCCTGAATGCAAGCTGTAACAAGCACTGGGCCATGACAACATGCAGACACACCAAAGCCAGTCCCATGAGCTGCTGCCCTGGGCAGATGATACCCCTGGGGTTTGACACTTGCCGACAGCCGACACCCGCAGTCAAAGGGGGGTGTGACTGGGTGTGATGCATGCTGCCCCCAAAGCCACCACAGCTGGATATTTATTTCCAGGCTTATTTGTTATCAAAGCTGATCGCAGTAGCTTGCGCATGATGGCGTCTAATCAGAACCTGCAGCAACGGTACGCAAGCCAGCTATTCGATCAATCGACTGATCGGCAGCACACGAGAAGTGTGCAGCAGGGGCTGCAGCATACGAGAAGGAATTGGTACCTGATATGATCAAACGAAATGATTCTGAGCGCACTTGCAGTGTTTATTGCGGCGAGGCTCGCAGCGACGCTGCCGCGCTTTTCCTCCGGCCCAAGTGCCGACAACCGCTCCTGACGGGCCGACCTGTCAGCAGCAGCGACCTCAACAGGCAAAAGCAGGAACCAGGAACGTAAAAGCTATGTTGACTTTCATGCTACAGTGCATACTCCTTGCACTGCGCGGTGCTGTCTATAGATGCAAAGCCAGGCCGTTCTGGCGGCGTTCAAGGGTAGCTGGTATTTCGGCACCCCCCAAGCCTATAGGGGGTTTCAAAAGAAAGTACCTGCTGCCCCAAAAGTCCGGTATTGGCCCATATTGGCCATCTCTTGGGCTGTGGTTCAGGGATGTTGGAGCCCCCTAAGTGGGCTTGCAAAGCAATGTCTCACGGTCCTGCCCCTGCAATTTCAGCCCCATCAACCCCCTGGGTGCAGAGGTAGAGCAGTTTCCCCCCTGCACCCACTTTCACTGGGCTGTCTTCCCCCCCTGGCTGCCATACCCCCCAGAGGCACAGCAGTGGTGTGGTGGGTGGGTGTGTCTGGTAGCTTACATGATGTAGTATCCACCCACAATCTGCAATGTGTGTGCTCCCCTTGGAGATCAGCCTCAAAATTGCAGTTGCAGGGCTGGCATGCAGTGCAGCCCTAGTGTTGTCTCTGACACCACTTTGTAGCTCACTCACAAGGCTGGTGGTGGTGGTGACTGTGTGTGCTTACAGCATCTCACTGCAGTACAACAGTAGTGCATCTGAACTTTGCAACCTCCCATGTAAGTAGCTACCCTGCAGCCTCCTCTGGTGTGGGAGATGAATGTCAACGGCTGCGAACGCTTTTCTCAAACAACAACATCACCTCCCAGCTGAGCCACAGTCTGCCACACCCCAGGCTGGCAATACAATGGGTCTGCCTTGTGGTACACTTTGTGCACACCAGTAACCCATTCAACAGTGAACTAGGCTGGGCATAGGTTTCTAGAAGGTAGGACTTTCTTATGCCACTCCCTATACGCCGGGCGTGTGCCATGTCAGCCCTCAAACCCAAACTCCCTGCCTTCAGCTGGGACTTCACTGGAGTATGTGCTGTACACCACCAGCACCACCTCCGTGTGCCACACTGTCCTGCTAGGCTGGGTTGGCATTCTCACTTCCCCTGGCTGCATGAGAGTCAAAGGCCCTCCCACCCACTCAGAAGCACCCCCACGAAATTGAGGCCTTTGGCAGGTGCAGCAGGTTTGCATCAGTTGCTCCTGAATGCAAGCTGTAACAAGCACTGGGCCATGACAACATGCAGACACACCAAAGCCAGTCCCATGAGCTGCTGCCCTGGGCAGATGATACCCCTGGGGTTTGACACTTGCCGACAGCCGACACCCGCAGTCAAAGGGGGGTGTGACTGGGTGTGATGCATGCTGCCCCCAAAGCCACCACAGCTGGATATTTATTTCCAGGCTTATTTGTTATCAAAGCTGATCGCAGTAGCTTGCGCATGATGGCGTCTAATCAGAACCTGCAGCAACGGTACGCAAGCCAGCTATTCGATCAATCGACTGATCGGCAGCACACGAGAAGTGTGCAGCAGGGGCTGCAGCATACGAGAAGGAATTGGTACCTGATATGATCAAACGAAATGATTCTGAGCGCACTTGCAGTGTTTATTGCGGCGAGGCTCGCAGCGACGCTGCCGCGCTTTTCCTCCGGCCCAAGTGCCGACAACCGCTCCTGACGGGCCGACCTGTCAGCAGCAGCGACCTCAACAGGCAAAAGCAGGAACCAGGAACGTAAAAGCTATGTTGACTTTCATGCTACAGTGCATACTCCTTGCACTGCGCGGTGCTGTCTATAGATGCAAAGCCAGGCCGTTCTGGCGGCGTTCAAGGGTAGCTGGTATTTCGGCACCCCCCAAGCCTATATACGCCGGGCGTGTGCCATGTCAGCCCTCAAACCCAAACTCCCTGCCTTCAGCTGGGACTTCACTGGAGTATGTGCTGTACACCACCAGCACCACCTCCGTGTGCCACACTGTCCTGCTAGGCTGGGTTGGCATTCTCACTTCCCCTGGCTGCATGAGAGTCAAAGGCCCTCCCACCCACTCAGAAGCACCCCCACGAAATTGAGGCCTTTGGCAGGTGCAGCAGGTTTGCATCAGTTGCTCCTGAATGCAAGCTGTAACAAGCACTGGGCCATGACAACATGCAGACACACCAAAGCCAGTCCCATGAGCTGCTGCCCTGGGCAGATGATACCCCTGGGGTTTGACACTTGCCGACAGCCGACACCCGCAGTCAAAGGGGGGTGTGACTGGGTGTGATGCATGCTGCCCCCAAAGCCACCACAGCTGGATATTTATTTCCAGGCTTATTTGTTATCAAAGCTGATCGCAGTAGCTTGCGCATGATGGCGTCTAATCAGAACCTGCAGCAACGGTACGCAAGCCAGCTATTCGATCAATCGACTGATCGGCAGCACACGAGAAGTGTGCAGCAGGGGCTGCAGCATACGAGAAGGAATTGGTACCTGATATGATCAAACGAAATGATTCTGAGCGCACTTGCAGTGTTTATTGCGGCGAGGCTCGCAGCGACGCTGCCGCGCTTTTCCTCCGGCCCAAGTGCCGACAACCGCTCCTGACGGGCCGACCTGTCAGCAGCAGCGACCTCAACAGGCAAAAGCAGGAACCAGGAACGTAAAAGCTATGTTGACTTTCATGCTACAGTGCATACTCCTTGCACTGCGCGGTGCTGTCTATAGATGCAAAGCCAGGCCGTTCTGGCGGCGTTCAAGGGTAGCTGGTATTTCGGCACCCCCCAAGCCTATAGGGGGTTTCAAAAGAAAGTACCTGCTGCCCCAAAAGTCCGGTATTGGCCCATATTGGCCATCTCTTGGGCTGTGGTTCAGGGATGTTGGAGCCCCCTAAGTGGGCTTGCAAAGCAATGTCTCACGGTCCTGCCCCTGCAATTTCAGCCCCATCAACCCCCTGGGTGCAGAGGTAGAGCAGTTTCCCCCCTGCACCCACTTTCACTGGGCTGTCTTCCCCCCCTGGCTGCCATACCCCCCAGAGGCACAGCAGTGGTGTGGTGGGTGGGTGTGTCTGGTAGCTTACATGATGTAGTATCCACCCACAATCTGCAATGTGTGTGCTCCCCTTGGAGATCAGCCTCAAAATTGCAGTTGCAGGGCTGGCATGCAGTGCAGCCCTAGTGTTGTCTCTGACACCACTTTGTAGCTCACTCACAAGGCTGGTGGTGGTGGTGACTGTGTGTGCTTACAGCATCTCACTGCAGTACAACAGTAGTGCATCTGAACTTTGCAACCTCCCATGTAAGTAGCTACCCTGCAGCCTCCTCTGGTGTGGGAGATGAATGTCAACGGCTGCGAACGCTTTTCTCAAACAACAACATCACCTCCCAGCTGAGCCACAGTCTGCCACACCCCAGGCTGGCAATACAATGGGTCTGCCTTGTGGTACACTTTGTGCACACCAGTAACCCATTCAACAGTGAACTAGGCTGGGCATAGGTTTCTAGAAGGTAGGACTTTCTTATGCCACTCCCTATACGCCGGGCGTGTGCCATGTCAGCCCTCAAACCCAAACTCCCTGCCTTCAGCTGGGACTTCACTGGAGTATGTGCTGTACACCACCAGCACCACCTCCGTGTGCCACACTGTCCTGCTAGGCTGGGTTGGCATTCTCACTTCCCCTGGCTGCATGAGAGTCAAAGGCCCTCCCACCCACTCAGAAGCACCCCCACGAAATTGAGGCCTTTGGCAGGTGCAGCAGGTTTGCATCAGTTGCTCCTGAATGCAAGCTGTAACAAGCACTGGGCCATGACAACATGCAGACACACCAAAGCCAGTCCCATGAGCTGCTGCCCTGGGCAGATGATACCCCTGGGGTTTGACACTTGCCGACAGCCGACACCCGCAGTCAAAGGGGGGTGTGACTGGGTGTGATGCATGCTGCCCCCAAAGCCACCACAGCTGGATATTTATTTCCAGGCTTATTTGTTATCAAAGCTGATCGCAGTAGCTTGCGCATGATGGCGTCTAATCAGAACCTGCAGCAACGGTACGCAAGCCAGCTATTCGATCAATCGACTGATCGGCAGCACACGAGAAGTGTGCAGCAGGGGCTGCAGCATACGAGAAGGAATTGGTACCTGATATGATCAAACGAAATGATTCTGAGCGCACTTGCAGTGTTTATTGCGGCGAGGCTCGCAGCGACGCTGCCGCGCTTTTCCTCCGGCCCAAGTGCCGACAACCGCTCCTGACGGGCCGACCTGTCAGCAGCAGCGACCTCAACAGGCAAAAGCAGGAACCAGGAACGTAAAAGCTATGTTGACTTTCATGCTACAGTGCATACTCCTTGCACTGCGCGGTGCTGTCTATAGATGCAAAGCCAGGCCGTTCTGGCGGCGTTCAAGGGTAGCTGGTATTTCGGCACCCCCCAAGCCTATATACGCCGGGCGTGTGCCATGTCAGCCCTCAAACCCAAACTCCCTGCCTTCAGCTGGGACTTCACTGGAGTATGTGCTGTACACCACCAGCACCACCTCCGTGTGCCACACTGTCCTGCTAGGCTGGGTTGGCATTCTCACTTCCCCTGGCTGCATGAGAGTCAAAGGCCCTCCCACCCACTCAGAAGCACCCCCACGAAATTGAGGCCTTTGGCAGGTGCAGCAGGTTTGCATCAGTTGCTCCTGAATGCAAGCTGTAACAAGCACTGGGCCATGACAACATGCAGACACACCAAAGCCAGTCCCATGAGCTGCTGCCCTGGGCAGATGATACCCCTGGGGTTTGACACTTGCCGACAGCCGACACCCGCAGTCAAAGGGGGGTGTGACTGGGTGTGATGCATGCTGCCCCCAAAGCCACCACAGCTGGATATTTATTTCCAGGCTTATTTGTTATCAAAGCTGATCGCAGTAGCTTGCGCATGATGGCGTCTAATCAGAACCTGCAGCAACGGTACGCAAGCCAGCTATTCGATCAATCGACTGATCGGCAGCACACGAGAAGTGTGCAGCAGGGGCTGCAGCATACGAGAAGGAATTGGTACCTGATATGATCAAACGAAATGATTCTGAGCGCACTTGCAGTGTTTATTGCGGCGAGGCTCGCAGCGACGCTGCCGCGCTTTTCCTCCGGCCCAAGTGCCGACAACCGCTCCTGACGGGCCGACCTGTCAGCAGCAGCGACCTCAACAGGCAAAAGCAGGAACCAGGAACGTAAAAGCTATGTTGACTTTCATGCTACAGTGCATACTCCTTGCACTGCGCGGTGCTGTCTATAGATGCAAAGCCAGGCCGTTCTGGCGGCGTTCAAGGGTAGCTGGTATTTCGGCACCCCCCAAGCCTATAGGGGGTTTCAAAAGAAAGTACCTGCTGCCCCAAAAGTCCGGTATTGGCCCATATTGGCCATCTCTTGGGCTGTGGTTCAGGGATGTTGGAGCCCCCTAAGTGGGCTTGCAAAGCAATGTCTCACGGTCCTGCCCCTGCAATTTCAGCCCCATCAACCCCCTGGGTGCAGAGGTAGAGCAGTTTCCCCCCTGCACCCACTTTCACTGGGCTGTCTTCCCCCCCTGGCTGCCATACCCCCCAGAGGCACAGCAGTGGTGTGGTGGGTGGGTGTGTCTGGTAGCTTACATGATGTAGTATCCACCCACAATCTGCAATGTGTGTGCTCCCCTTGGAGATCAGCCTCAAAATTGCAGTTGCAGGGCTGGCATGCAGTGCAGCCCTAGTGTTGTCTCTGACACCACTTTGTAGCTCACTCACAAGGCTGGTGGTGGTGGTGACTGTGTGTGCTTACAGCATCTCACTGCAGTACAACAGTAGTGCATCTGAACTTTGCAACCTCCCATGTAAGTAGCTACCCTGCAGCCTCCTCTGGTGTGGGAGATGAATGTCAACGGCTGCGAACGCTTTTCTCAAACAACAACATCACCTCCCAGCTGAGCCACAGTCTGCCACACCCCAGGCTGGCAATACAATGGGTCTGCCTTGTGGTACACTTTGTGCACACCAGTAACCCATTCAACAGTGAACTAGGCTGGGCATAGGTTTCTAGAAGGTAGGACTTTCTTATGCCACTCCCTATACGCCGGGCGTGTGCCATGTCAGCCCTCAAACCCAAACTCCCTGCCTTCAGCTGGGACTTCACTGGAGTATGTGCTGTACACCACCAGCACCACCTCCGTGTGCCACACTGTCCTGCTAGGCTGGGTTGGCATTCTCACTTCCCCTGGCTGCATGAGAGTCAAAGGCCCTCCCACCCACTCAGAAGCACCCCCACGAAATTGAGGCCTTTGGCAGGTGCAGCAGGTTTGCATCAGTTGCTCCTGAATGCAAGCTGTAACAAGCACTGGGCCATGACAACATGCAGACACACCAAAGCCAGTCCCATGAGCTGCTGCCCTGGGCAGATGATACCCCTGGGGTTTGACACTTGCCGACAGCCGACACCCGCAGTCAAAGGGGGGTGTGACTGGGTGTGATGCATGCTGCCCCCAAAGCCACCACAGCTGGATATTTATTTCCAGGCTTATTTGTTATCAAAGCTGATCGCAGTAGCTTGCGCATGATGGCGTCTAATCAGAACCTGCAGCAACGGTACGCAAGCCAGCTATTCGATCAATCGACTGATCGGCAGCACACGAGAAGTGTGCAGCAGGGGCTGCAGCATACGAGAAGGAATTGGTACCTGATATGATCAAACGAAATGATTCTGAGCGCACTTGCAGTGTTTATTGCGGCGAGGCTCGCAGCGACGCTGCCGCGCTTTTCCTCCGGCCCAAGTGCCGACAACCGCTCCTGACGGGCCGACCTGTCAGCAGCAGCGACCTCAACAGGCAAAAGCAGGAACCAGGAACGTAAAAGCTATGTTGACTTTCATGCTACAGTGCATACTCCTTGCACTGCGCGGTGCTGTCTATAGATGCAAAGCCAGGCCGTTCTGGCGGCGTTCAAGGGTAGCTGGTATTTCGGCACCCCCCAAGCCTATATACGCCGGGCGTGTGCCATGTCAGCCCTCAAACCCAAACTCCCTGCCTTCAGCTGGGACTTCACTGGAGTATGTGCTGTACACCACCAGCACCACCTCCGTGTGCCACACTGTCCTGCTAGGCTGGGTTGGCATTCTCACTTCCCCTGGCTGCATGAGAGTCAAAGGCCCTCCCACCCACTCAGAAGCACCCCCACGAAATTGAGGCCTTTGGCAGGTGCAGCAGGTTTGCATCAGTTGCTCCTGAATGCAAGCTGTAACAAGCACTGGGCCATGACAACATGCAGACACACCAAAGCCAGTCCCATGAGCTGCTGCCCTGGGCAGATGATACCCCTGGGGTTTGACACTTGCCGACAGCCGACACCCGCAGTCAAAGGGGGGTGTGACTGGGTGTGATGCATGCTGCCCCCAAAGCCACCACAGCTGGATATTTATTTCCAGGCTTATTTGTTATCAAAGCTGATCGCAGTAGCTTGCGCATGATGGCGTCTAATCAGAACCTGCAGCAACGGTACGCAAGCCAGCTATTCGATCAATCGACTGATCGGCAGCACACGAGAAGTGTGCAGCAGGGGCTGCAGCATACGAGAAGGAATTGGTACCTGATATGATCAAACGAAATGATTCTGAGCGCACTTGCAGTGTTTATTGCGGCGAGGCTCGCAGCGACGCTGCCGCGCTTTTCCTCCGGCCCAAGTGCCGACAACCGCTCCTGACGGGCCGACCTGTCAGCAGCAGCGACCTCAACAGGCAAAAGCAGGAACCAGGAACGTAAAAGCTATGTTGACTTTCATGCTACAGTGCATACTCCTTGCACTGCGCGGTGCTGTCTATAGATGCAAAGCCAGGCCGTTCTGGCGGCGTTCAAGGGTAGCTGGTATTTCGGCACCCCCCAAGCCTATATACGCCGGGCGTGTGCCATGTCAGCCCTCAAACCCAAACTCCCTGCCTTCAGCTGGGACTTCACTGGAGTATGTGCTGTACACCACCAGCACCACCTCCGTGTGCCACACTGTCCTGCTAGGCTGGGTTGGCATTCTCACTTCCCCTGGCTGCATGAGAGTCAAAGGCCCTCCCACCCACTCAGAAGCACCCCCACGAAATTGAGGCCTTTGGCAGGTGCAGCAGGTTTGCATCAGTTGCTCCTGAATGCAAGCTGTAACAAGCACTGGGCCATGACAACATGCAGACACACCAAAGCCAGTCCCATGAGCTGCTGCCCTGGGCAGATGATACCCCTGGGGTTTGACACTTGCCGACAGCCGACACCCGCAGTCAAAGGGGGGTGTGACTGGGTGTGATGCATGCTGCCCCAAAGCCACCACAGCTGGATATTTATTTCCAGGCTTATTTGTTATCAAAGCTGATCGCAGTAGCTTGCGCATGATGGCGTCTAATCAGAACCTGCAGCAACGGTACGCAAGCCAGCTATTCGATCAATCGACTGATCGGCAGCACACGAGAAGTGTGCAGCAGGGGCTGCAGCATACGAGAAGGAATTGGTACCTGATATGATCAAACGAAATGATTCTGAGCGCACTTGCAGTGTTTATTGCGGCGAGGCTCGCAGCGACGCTGCCGCGCTTTTCCTCCGGCCCAAGTGCCGACAACCGCTCCTGACGGGCCGACCTGTCAGCAGCAGCGACCTCAACAGGCAAAAGCAGGAACCAGGAACGTAAAAGCTATGTTGACTTTCATGCTACAGTGCATACTCCTTGCACTGCGCGGTGCTGTCTATAGATGCAAAGCCAGGCCGTTCTGGCGGCGTTCAAGGGTAGCTGGTATTTCGGCACCCCCCAAGCCTATAGGGGGTTTCAAAAGAAAGTACCTGCTGCCCCAAAAGTCCGGTATTGGCCCATATTGGCCATCTCTTGGGCTGTGGTTCAGGGATGTTGGAGCCCCCTAAGTGGGCTTGCAAAGCAATGTCTCACGGTCCTGCCCCTGCAATTTCAGCCCCATCAACCCCCTGGGTGCAGAGGTAGAGCAGTTTCCCCCCTGCACCCACTTTCACTGGGCTGTCTTCCCCCCTGGCTGCCATACCCCCAGAGGCACAGCAGTGGTGTGGTGGGTGGGTGTGTCTGGTAGCTTACATGATGTAGTATCCACCCACAATCTGCAATGTGTGTGCTCCCCTTGGAGATCAGCCTCAAAATTGCAGTTGCAGGGCTGGCATGCAGTGCAGCCCTAGTGTTGTCTCTGACACCACTTTGTAGCTCACTCACAAGGCTGGTGGTGGTGGTGACTGTGTGTGCTTACAGCATCTCACTGCAGTACAACAGTAGTGCATCTGAACTTTGCAACCTCCCATGTAAGTAGCTACCCTGCAGCCTCCTCTGGTGTGGGAGATGAATGTCAACGGCTGCGAACGCTTTTCTCAAACAACAACATCACCTCCCAGCTGAGCCACAGTCTGCCACACCCCAGGCTGGCAATACAATGGGTCTGCCTTGTGGTACACTTTGTGCACACCAGTAACCCATTCAACAGTGAACTAGGCTGGGCATAGGTTTCTAGAAGGTAGGACTTTCTTATGCCACTCCCTATACGCCGGGCGTGTGCCATGTCAGCCCTCAAACCCAAACTCCCTGCCTTCAGCTGGGACTTCACTGGAGTATGTGCTGTACACCACCAGCACCACCTCCGTGTGCCACACTGTCCTGCTAGGCTGGGTTGGCATTCTCACTTCCCCTGGCTGCATGAGAGTCAAAGGCCCTCCCACCCACTCAGAAGCACCCCCACGAAATTGAGGCCTTTGGCAGGTGCAGCAGGTTTGCATCAGTTGCTCCTGAATGCAAGCTGTAACAAGCACTGGGCCATGACAACATGCAGACACACCAAAGCCAGTCCCATGAGCTGCTGCCCTGGGCAGATGATACCCCTGGGGTTTGACACTTGCCGACAGCCGACACCCGCAGTCAAAGGGGGGTGTGACTGGGTGTGATGCATGCTGCCCCCAAAGCCACCACAGCTGGATATTTATTTCCAGGCTTATTTGTTATCAAAGCTGATCGCAGTAGCTTGCGCATGATGGCGTCTAATCAGAACCTGCAGCAACGGTACGCAAGCCAGCTATTCGATCAATCGACTGATCGGCAGCACACGAGAAGTGTGCAGCAGGGGCTGCAGCATACGAGAAGGAATTGGTACCTGATATGATCAAACGAAATGATTCTGAGCGCACTTGCAGTGTTTATTGCGGCGAGGCTCGCAGCGACGCTGCCGCGCTTTTCCTCCGGCCCAAGTGCCGACAACCGCTCCTGACGGGCCGACCTGTCAGCAGCAGCGACCTCAACAGGCAAAAGCAGGAACCAGGAACGTAAAAGCTATGTTGACTTTCATGCTACAGTGCATACTCCTTGCACTGCGCGGTGCTGTCTGATGCAAAGCCAGGCCGTTCTGGCGGCGTTCAAGGGTAGCTGGTATTTCGGCACCCCCCAAGGAAAAGCGCGGGCGTCGCTGCAGCCTCGCCCAAAAACCTGCAAGTGGCTCAAATCATTTCGTTTGATCATATCAGGTACCAATTCCTTGTCATGCTGCAGCCCCTGCTGCACACTTCTCGGGCTGCCGATCAGTCGATTGATCGAATAGCTGGCTTGCGTAGGTTGCTGCAGGTTTGATTAGACGCCATCATGCGCAAGCTACTGCGATCAGCTTTGATAACAATAAGCCTGGAAATAATATCCAGCTGTGGTGGCTTGGGGGCAGCATGCATCACACCCAGTCACACCCCCCCTTTGACTGCGGGTGTCGGCTGTCGGCAAGTGTCAAACCCCAGGGGTATCATCTGCCCAGGGCAGCAGCTCATGGGACTGGCTTTGGTGTGTCTGCATGTTGTCATGGCCCAGTGCTTGTTACAGCTTGCATTCAGGAGCAACTGATGCAAACCTGCTGCACCTGCCAAAGGCCTCAATTTCGTGGGGGTGCTTCTGAGTGGGTGGGAGGGCCTTTGACTCTCATGCAGCCAGGGAAGTGAGAATGCCAACCCAGCCTAGCAGGACAGTGTGGCACACGGAGGTGGTGCTGGTGGTGTACAGCACATACTCCAGTGAAGTCCCAGCTGAAGGCAGGGAGTTTGGGTTTGAGGGCTGACATGGCACACGCCCGGCGTATATAGGCTTGGGGGGTGCCGAAATACCAGCTACCCTTGAACGCCGCCAGAACGGCCTGGCTTTGCATCTATAGACAGCACCGCGCAGTGCAAGGAGTATGCACTGTAGCATGAAAGTCAACATAGCTTTTACGTTCCTGGTTCCTGCTTTTGCCTGTTGAGGTCGCTGCTGCTGACAGGTCGGCCCGTCAGGAGCGGTTGTCGGCACTTGGGCCGGAGGAAAAGCGCGGCAGCGTCGCTGCGAGCCTCGCCGCAATAAACACTGCAAGTGCGCTCAGAATCATTTCGTTTGATCATATCAGGTACCAATTCCTTCTCGTATGCTGCAGCCCCTGCTGCACACTTCTCGTGTGCTGCCGATCAGTCGATTGATCGAATAGCTGGCTTGCGTACCGTTGCTGCAGGTTCTGATTAGACGCCATCATGCGCAAGCTACTGCGATCAGCTTTGATAACAAATAAGCCTGGAAATAAATATCCAGCTGTGGTGGCTTTGGGGGCAGCATGCATCACACCCAGTCACACCCCCCTTTGACTGCGGGTGTCGGCTGTCGGCAAGTGTCAAACCCCAGGGGTATCATCTGCCCAGGGCAGCAGCTCATGGGACTGGCTTTGGTGTGTCTGCATGTTGTCATGGCCCAGTGCTTGTTACAGCTTGCATTCAGGAGCAACTGATGCAAACCTGCTGCACCTGCCAAAGGCCTCAATTTCGTGGGGGTGCTTCTGAGTGGGTGGGAGGGCCTTTGACTCTCATGCAGCCAGGGGAAGTGAGAATGCCAACCCAGCCTAGCAGGACAGTGTGGCACACGGAGGTGGTGCTGGTGGTGTACAGCACATACTCCAGTGAAGTCCCAGCTGAAGGCAGGGAGTTTGGGTTTGAGGGCTGACATGGCACACGCCCGGCGTATAGGGAGTGGCATAAGAAAGTCCTACCTTCTAGAAACCTATGCCCAGCCTAGTTCACTGTTGAATGGGTTACTGGTGTGCACAAAGTGTACCACAAGGCAGACCCATTGTATTGCCAGCCTGGGGTGTGGCAGACTGTGGCTCAGCTGGGAGGTGATGTTGTTGTTTGAGAAAAGCGTTCGCAGCCGTTGACATTCATCTCCCACACCAGAGGAGGCTGCAGGGTAGCTACTTACATGGGAGGTTGCAAAGTTCAGATGCACTACTGTTGTACTGCAGTGAGATGCTGTAAGCACACACAGTCACCACCACCACCAGCCTTGTGAGTGAGCTACAAAGTGGTGTCAGAGACAACACTAGGGCTGCACTGCATGCCAGCCCTGCAACTGCAATTTTGAGGCTGATCTCCAAGGGGAGCACACACATTGCAGATTGTGGGTGGATACTACATCATGTAAGCTACCAGACACACCCACCACCACACCACTGCTGTGCCTCTGGGGGGTATGGCAGCCAGGGGGGGAAGACAGCCCAGTGAAAGTGGTGCAGGGGGGAAACTGCTCTACCTCTGCACCCAGGGGGTTGATGGGGCTGAAATTGCAGGGGCAGGACCGTGAGACATTGCTTTGCAAGCCCACTTAGGGGGCTCCAACATCCCTGAACCACAGCCCAAGAGATGGCCAATATGGGCCAATACCGGACTTTTGGGGCAGCAGGTACTTTCTTTTGAAACCCCCTATAGGCTTGGGGGTGCCGAAATACCAGCTACCCTTGAACGCCGCCAGAACGGCCTGGCTTTGCATCTATAGACAGCACCGCGCAGTGCAAGGAGTATGCACTGTAGCATGAAAGTCAACATAGCTTTTACGTTCCTGGTTCCTGCTTTTGCCTGTTGAGGTCGCTGCTGCTGACAGGTCGGCCCGTCAGGAGCGGTTGTCGGCACTTGGGCCGGAGGAAAAGCGCGGCAGCGTCGCTGCGAGCCTCGCCGCAATAAACACTGCAAGTGCGCTCAGAATCATTTCGTTTGATCATATCAGGTACCAATTCCTTCTCGTATGCTGCAGCCCTGCTGCACACTTCTCGTGTGCTGCCGATCAGTCGATTGATCGAATAGCTGGCTTGCGTACCGTTGCTGCAGGTTCTGATTAGACGCCATCATGCGCAAGCTACTGCGATCAGCTTTGATAACAAATAAGCCTGGAAATAAATATCCAGCTGTGGTGGCTTTGGGGGCAGCATGCATCACACCCAGTCACACCCCCCTTTGACTGCGGGTGTCGGCTGTCGGCAAGTGTCAAACCCCAGGGGTATCATCTGC
Organism: Desmodesmus armatus; assembly: GCA_007449985.2. Taxonomy (NCBI): domain Eukaryota; kingdom Viridiplantae; phylum Chlorophyta; class Chlorophyceae; order Sphaeropleales; family Scenedesmaceae; genus Desmodesmus; species Desmodesmus armatus. The sequence continues at coordinate 31,419 of VIIQ02000633.1, forward strand.
CCAGGGCAGCAGCTCATGGGACTGGCTTTGGTGTGTCTGCATGTTGTCATGGCCCAGTGCTTGTTACAGCTTGCATTCAGGAGCAACTGATGCAAACCTGCTGCACCTGCCAAGGCCTCAATTTCGTGGGGGTGCTTCTGAGTGGGTGGGAGGGCCTTTGACTCTCATGCAGCCAGGGAAGTGAGAATGCCAACCCAGCCTAGCAGGACAGTGTGGCACACGGAGGTGGTGCTGGTGGTGTACACACATACTCCAGTGAAGTCCCAGCTGAAGGCAGGGAGTTTGGGTTTGAGGGCTGACATGGCACACGCCCGGCGTATATAGGCTTGGGGGGTGCCGAAATACCAGCTACCCTTGAACGCCGCCAGAACGGCCTGGCTTTGCATCTATAGACAGCACCGCGCAGTGCAAGGAGTATGCACTGTAGCATGAAAGTCAACATAGCTTTTACGTTCCTGGTTCCTGCTTTTGCCTGTTGAGGTCGCTGCTGCTGACAGGTCGGCCCGTCAGGAGCGGTTGTCGGCACTTGGGCCGGAGGAAAAGCGCGGCAGCGTCGCTGCGAGCCTCGCCGCAATAAACACTGCAAGTGCGCTCAGAATCATTTCGTTTGATCATATCAGGTACCAATTCCTTCTCGTATGCTGCAGCCCCTGCTGCACACTTCTCGTGTGCTGCCGATCAGTCGATTGATCGAATAGCTGGCTTGCGTACCGTTGCTGCAGGTTCTGATTAGACGCCATCATGCGCAAGCTACTGCGATCAGCTTTGATAACAAATAAGCCTGGAAATAAATATCCAGCTGTGGTGGCTTTGGGGGCAGCATGCATCACACCCAGTCACACCCCCCTTTGACTGCGGGTGTCGGCTGTCGGCAAGTGTCAAACCCAGGGGTATCATCTGCCCAGGGCAGCAGCTCATGGGACTGGCTTTGGTGTGTCTGCATGTTGTCATGGCCCAGTGCTTGTTACAGCTTGCATTCAGGAGCAACTGATGCAAACCTGCTGCACCTGCCAAAGGCCTCAATTTCGTGGGGTGCTTCTGAGTGGGTGGGAGGGCCTTTGACTCTCATGCAGCCAGGGGAAGTGAGAATGCCAACCCAGCCTAGCAGGACAGTGTGGCACACGGAGGTGGTGCTGGTGGTGTACAGCACATACTCCAGTGAAGTCCCAGCTGAAGGCAGGGAGTTTGGGTTTGAGGGCTGACATGGCACACGCCCGGCGTATAGGGAGTGGCATAAGAAAGTCCTACCTTCTAGAAACCTATGCCCAGCCTAGTTCACTGTTGAATGGGTTACTGGTGTGCACAAAGTGTACCACAAGGCAGACCCATTGTATTGCCAGCCTGGGGTGTGGCAGACTGTGGCTCAGCTGGGAGGTGATGTTGTTGTTTGAGAAAAGCGTTCGCAGCCGTTGACATTCATCTCCCACACCAGAGGAGGCTGCAGGGTAGCTACTTACATGGGAGGTTGCAAAGTTCAGATGCACTACTGTTGTACTGCAGTGAGATGCTGTAAGCACACACAGTCACCACCACCACCAGCCTTGTGAGTGAGCTACAAAGTGGTGTCAGAGACAACACTAGGGCTGCACTGCATGCCAGCCCTGCAACTGCAATTTTGAGGCTGATCTCCAAGGGGAGCACACACATTGCAGATTGTGGGTGGATACTACATCATGTAAGCTACCAGACACACCCACCCACCACACCACTGCTGTGCCTCTGGGGGGTATGGCAGCCAGGGGGGAAGACAGCCCAGTGAAAGTGGGTGCAGGGGGGAAACTGCTCTACCTCTGCACCCAGGGGGTTGATGGGGCTGAAATTGCAGGGGCAGGACCGTGAGACATTGCTTTGCAAGCCCACTTAGGGGGCTCCAACATCCCTGAACCACAGCCCAAGAGATGGCCAATATGGGCCAATACCGGACTTTTGGGGCAGCAGGTACTTTCTTTTGAAACCCCCTATAGGCTTGGGGGGGTGCCGAAATACCAGCTACCCTTGAACGCCGCCAGAACGGCCTGGCTTTGCATCTATAGACAGCACCGCGCAGTGCAAGGAGTATGCACTGTAGCATGAAAGTCAACATAGCTTTTACGTTCCTGGTTCCTGCTTTTGCCTGTTGAGGTCGCTGCTGCTGACAGGTCGGCCCGTCAGGAGCGGTTGTCGGCACTTGGGCCGGAGGAAAAGCGCGGCAGCGTCGCTGCGAGCCTCGCCGCAATAAACACTGCAAGTGCGCTCAGAATCATTTCGTTTGATCATATCAGGTACCAATTCCTTCTCGTATGCTGCAGCCCCTGCTGCACACTTCTCGTGTGCTGCCGATCAGTCGATTGATCGAATAGCTGGCTTGCGTACCGTTGCTGCAGGTTCTGATTAGACGCCATCATGCGCAAGCTACTGCGATCAGCTTTGATAACAAATAAGCCTGGAAATAAATATCCAGCTGTGGTGGCTTTGGGGGCAGCATGCATCACACCCAGTCACACCCCCTTTGACTGCGGGTGTCGGCTGTCGGCAAGTGTCAAACCCCAGGGGTATCATCTGCCCAGGGCAGCAGCTCATGGGACTGGCTTTGGTGTGTCTGCATGTTGTCATGGCCCAGTGCTTGTTACAGCTTGCATTCAGGAGCAACTGATGCAAACCTGCTGCACCTGCCAAAGGCCTCAATTTCGTGGGGGTGCTTCTGAGTGGGTGGGAGGGCCTTTGACTCTCATGCAGCCAGGGGAAGTGAGAATGCCAACCCAGCCTAGCAGGACAGTGTGGCACACGGAGGTGGTGCTGGTGGTGTACAGCACATACTCCAGTGAAGTCCCAGCTGAAGGCAGGGAGTTTGGGTTTGAGGGCTGACATGGCACACGCCCGGCGTATATAGGCTTGGGGGTGCCGAAATACCAGCTACCCTTGAACGCCGCCAGAACGGCCTGGCTTTGCATCTATAGACAGCACCGCGCAGTGCAAGGAGTATGCACTGTAGCATGAAAGTCAACATAGCTTTTACGTTCCTGGTTCCTGCTTTTGCCTGTTGAGGTCGCTGCTGCTGACAGGTCGGCCCGTCAGGAGCGGTTGTCGGCACTTGGGCCGGAGGAAAAGCGCGGCAGCGTCGCTGCGAGCCTCGCCGCAATAAACACTGCAAGTGCGCTCAGAATCATTTCGTTTGATCATATCAGGTACCAATTCCTTCTCGTATGCTGCAGCCCCTGCTGCACACTTCTCGTGTGCTGCCGATCAGTCGATTGATCGAATAGCTGGCTTGCGTACCGTTGCTGCAGGTTCTGATTAGACGCCATCATGCGCAAGCTACTGCGATCAGCTTTGATAACAAATAAGCCTGGAAATAAATATCCAGCTGTGGTGGCTTTGGGGCAGCATGCATCACACCCAGTCACACCCCCTTTGACTGCGGGTGTCGGCTGTCGGCAAGTGTCAAACCCCAGGGGTATCATCTGCCCAGGGCAGCAGCTCATGGGACTGGCTTTGGTGTGTCTGCATGTTGTCATGGCCCAGTGCTTGTTACAGCTTGCATTCAGGAGCAACTGATGCAAACCTGCTGCACCTGCCAAAGGCCTCAATTTCGTGGGGGTGCTTCTGAGTGGGTGGGAGGGCCTTTGACTCTCATGCAGCCAGGGGAAGTGAGAATGCCAACCCAGCCTAGCAGGACAGTGTGGCACACGGAGGTGGTGCTGGTGGTGTACAGCACATACTCCAGTGAAGTCCCAGCTGAAGGCAGGAGTTTGGGTTTGAGGGCTGACATGGCACACGCCCGGCGTATAGGGAGTGGCATAAGAAAGTCCTACCTTCTAGAAACCTATGCCCAGCCTAGTTCACTGTTGAATGGGTTACTGGTGTGCACAAAGTGTACCACAAGGCAGACCCATTGTATTGCCAGCCTGGGGTGTGGCAGACTGTGGCTCAGCTGGGAGGATGATGTTGTTTTGAGAAAAGCGTTCGCAGCCGTTGACATTCATCTCCCACACCAGAGGAGGCTGCAGGGTAGCTACTTACATGGGAGGTTGCAAAGTTCAGATGCACTACTGTTGTACTGCAGTGAGATGCTGTAAGCACACACAGTCACCACCACCACCAGCCTTGTGAGTGAGCTACAAAGTGGTGTCAGAGACAACACTAGGGCTGCACTGCATGCCAGCCCTGCAACTGCAATTTTGAGGCTGATCTCCAAGGGGAGCACACACATTGCAGATTGTGGGTGGATACTACATCATGTAAGCTACCAGACACACCCACCCACCACACCACTGCTGTGCCTCTGGGGGTATGGCAGCCAGGGGGGGAAGACAGCCCAGTGAAAGTGGGTGCAGGGGGGAACTGCTCTACCTCTGCACCCAGGGGGTTGATGGGGCTGAAATTGCAGGGGCAGGACCGTGAGACATTGCTTTGCAAGCCCACTTAGGGGGCTCCAACATCCCTGAACCACAGCCCAAGAGATGGCCAATATGGGCCAATACCGGACTTTTGGGGCAGCAGGTACTTTCTTTTGAAACCCCCTATAGGCTTGGGGGGTGCCGAAATACCAGCTACCCTTGAACGCCGCCAGAACGGCCTGGCTTTGCATCTATAGACAGCACCGCGCAGTGCAAGGAGTATGCACTGTAGCATGAAAGTCAACATAGCTTTTACGTTCCTGGTTCCTGCTTTTGCCTGTTGAGGTCGCTGCTGCTGACAGGTCGGCCCGTCAGGAGCGGTTGTCGGCACTTGGGCCGGAGGAAAAGCGCGGCAGCGTCGCTGCGAGCCTCGCCGCAATAAACACTGCAAGTGCGCTCAGAATCATTTCGTTTGATCATATCAGGTACCAATTCCTTCTCGTATGCTGCAGCCCTGCTGCACACTTCTCGTGTGCTGCCGATCAGTCGATTGATCGAATAGCTGGCTTGCGTACCGTTGCTGCAGGTTCTGATTAGACGCCATCATGCGCAAGCTACTGCGATCAGCTTTGATAACAAATAAGCCTGGAAATAAATATCCAGCTGTGGTGGCTTTGGGGGCAGCATGCATCACACCCAGTCACACCCCCTTTGACTGCGGGTGTCGGCTGTCGGCAAGTGTCAAACCCCAGGGGTATCATCTGCCCAGGGCAGCAGCTCATGGGACTGGCTTTGGTGTGTCTGCATGTTGTCATGGCCCAGTGCTTGTTACAGCTTGCATTCAGGAGCAACTGATGCAAACCTGCTGCACCTGCCAAAGGCCTCAATTTCGTGGGGGTGCTTCTGAGTGGGTGGGAGGGCCTTTGACTCTCATGCAGCCAGGGGAAGTGAGAATGCCAACCCAGCCTAGCAGGACAGTGTGGCACACGGAGGTGGTGCTGGTGGTGTACAGCACATACTCCAGTGAAGTCCCAGCTGAAGGCAGGGAGTTTGGGTTTGAGGGCTGACATGGCACACGCCCGGCGTATATAGGCTTGGGGGGTGCCGAAATACCAGCTACCCTTGAACGCCGCCAGAACGGCCTGGCTTTGCATCTATAGACAGCACCGCGCAGTGCAAGGAGTATGCACTGTAGCATGAAAGTCAACATAGCTTTTACGTTCCTGGTTCCTGCTTTTGCCTGTTGAGGTCGCTGCTGCTGACAGGTCGGCCCGTCAGGAGCGGTTGTCGGCACTTGGGCCGGAGGAAAAGCGCGGCAGCGTCGCTGCGAGCCTCGCCGCAATAAACACTGCAAGTGCGCTCAGAATCATTTCGTTTGATCATATCAGGTACCAATTCCTTCTCGTATGCTGCAGCCCCTGCTGCACACTTCTCGTGTGCTGCCGATCAGTCGATTGATCGAATAGCTGGCTTGCGTACCGTTGCTGCAGGTTCTGATTAGACGCCATCATGCGCAAGCTACTGCGATCAGCTTTGATAACAAATAAGCCTGGAAATAATATCCAGCTGTGGTGGCTTTGGGGGCAGCATGCATCACACCCAGTCACACCCCCTTTGACTGCGGGTGTCGGCTGTCGGCAAGTGTCAAACCCCAGGGGTATCATCTGCCCAGGGCAGCAGCTCATGGGACTGGCTTTGGTGTGTCTGCATGTTGTCATGGCCCAGTGCTTGTTACAGCTTGCATTCAGGAGCAACTGATGCAAACCTGCTGCACCTGCCAAAGGCCTCAATTTCGTGGGGGTGCTTCTGAGTGGGTGGAGGGCCTTTGACTCTCATGCAGCCAGGGGAAGTGAGAATGCCAACCCAGCCTAGCAGGACAGTGTGGCACACGGAGGTGGTGCTGGTGGTGTACAGCACATACTCCAGTGAAGTCCCAGCTGAAGGCAGGGAGTTTGGTTTGAGGGCTGACATGGCACACGCCCGGCGTATATAGGCTTGGGGGTGCCGAAATACCAGCTACCCTTGAACGCCGCCAGAACGGCCTGGCTTTGCATCTATAGACAGCACCGCGCAGTGCAAGGAGTATGCACTGTAGCATGAAAGTCAACATAGCTTTTACGTTCCTGGTTCCTGCTTTTGCCTGTTGAGGTCGCTGCTGCTGACAGGTCGGCCCGTCAGGAGCGGTTGTCGGCACTTGGGCCGGAGGAAAAGCGCGGCAGCGTCGCTGCGAGCCTCGCCGCAATAAACACTGCAAGTGCGCTCAGAATCATTTCGTTTGATCATATCAGGTACCAATTCCTTCTCGTATGCTGCAGCCCCTGCTGCACACTTCTCGTGTGCTGCCGATCAGTCGATTGATCGAATAGCTGGCTTGCGTACCGTTGCTGCAGGTTCTGATTAGACGCCATCATGCGCAAGCTACTGCGATCAGCTTTGATAACAAATAAGCCTGGAAATAAATATCCAGCTGTGGTGGCTTTGGGGGCAGCATGCATCACACCCAGTCCACCCCCCTTTGACTGCGGGTGTCGGCTGTCGGCAAGTGTCAAACCCCAGGGGTATCATCTGCCCAGGCAGCAGCTCATGGGACTGGCTTTGGTGTGTCTGCATGTTGTCATGGCCCAGTGCTTGTTACAGCTTGCATTCAGGAGCAACTGATGCAAACCTGCTGCACCTGCCAAAGGCCTCAATTTCGTGGGGGTGCTTCTGAGTGGGTGGGAGGGCCTTTGACTCTCATGCAGCCAGGGGAAGTGAGAATGCCAACCCAGCCTAGCAGGACAGTGTGGCACACGGAGGTGGTGCTGGTGGTGTACAGCACATACTCCAGTGAAGTCCCAGCTGAAGGCAGGGAGTTTGGGTTTGAGGGCTGACATGGCACACGCCCGGCGTATAGGGAGTGGCATAAGAAAGTCCTACCTTCTAGAAACCTATGCCCAGCCTAGTTCACTGTTGAATGGGTTACTGGTGTGCACAAAGTGTACCACAAGGCAGACCCATTGTATTGCCAGCCTGGGGTGTGGCAGACTGTGGCTCAGCTGGGAGGTGATGTTGTTGTTTGAGAAAAGCGTTCGCAGCCGTTGACATTCATCTCCCACACCAGAGGAGGCTGCAGGGTAGCTACTTACATGGGAGGTTGCAAAGTTCAGATGCACTACTGTTGTACTGCAGTGAGATGCTGTAAGCACACACAGTCACCACCACCACCAGCCTTGTGAGTGAGCTACAAAGTGGTGTCAGAGACAACACTAGGGCTGCACTGCATGCCAGCCCTGCAACTGCAATTTTGAGGCTGATCTCCAAGGGGAGCACACACATTGCAGATTGTGGGTGGATACTACATCATGTAAGCTACCAGACACACCCACCCACCACACCACTGCTGTGCCTCTGGGGGGTATGGCAGCCAGGGGGGGAAGACAGCCCAGTGAAAGTGGGTGCAGGGGGGAAACTGCTCTACCTCTGCACCCAGGGGGTTGATGGGGCTGAAATTGCAGGGGCAGGACCGTGAGACATTGCTTTGCAAGCCCACTTAGGGGGCTCCAACATCCCTGAACCACAGCCCAAGAGATGGCCAATATGGGCCAATACCGGACTTTTGGGGCAGCAGGTACTTTCTTTTGAAACCCCCTATAGGCTTGGGGGGTGCCGAAATACCAGCTACCCTTGAACGCCGCCAGAACGGCCTGGCTTTGCATCTATAGACAGCACCGCGCAGTGCAAGGAGTATGCACTGTAGCATGAAAGTCAACATAGCTTTTACGTTCCTGGTTCCTGCTTTTGCCTGTTGAGGTCGCTGCTGCTGACAGGTCGGCCCGTCAGGAGCGGTTGTCGGCACTTGGGCCGGAGGAAAAGCGCGGCAGCGTCGCTGCGAGCCTCGCCGCAATAAACACTGCAAGTGCGCTCAGAATCATTTCGTTTGATCATATCAGGTACCAATTCCTTCTCGTATGCTGCAGCCCCTGCTGCACACTTCTCGTGTGCTGCCGATCAGTCGATTGATCGAATAGCTGGCTTGCGTACCGTTGCTGCAGGTTCTGATTAGACGCCATCATGCGCAAGCTACTGCGATCAGCTTTGATAACAAATAAGCCTGGAAATAAATATCCAGCTGTGGTGGCTTTGGGGGCAGCATGCATCACACCCAGTCACACCCCCCTTTGACTGCGGGTGTCGGCTGTCGGCAAGTGTCAAACCCCAGGGGTATCATCTGCCCAGGGCAGCAGCTCATGGGACTGGCTTTGGTGTGTCTGCATGTTGTCATGGCCCAGTGCTTGTTACAGCTTGCATTCAGGAGCAACTGATGCAAACCTGCTGCACCTGCCAAAGGCCTCAATTTCGTGGGGGTGCTTCTGAGTGGGTGGGAGGGCCTTTGACTCTCATGCAGCCAGGGGAAGTGAGAATGCCAACCCAGCCTAGCAGGACAGTGTGGCACACGGAGGTGGTGCTGGTGGTGTACAGCACATACTCCAGTGAAGTCCCAGCTGAAGGCAGGGAGTTTGGGTTTGAGGGCTGACATGGCACACGCCCGGCGTATAAGGCTTGGGGGTGCCGAAATACCAGCTACCCTTGAACGCCGCCAGAACGGCCTGGCTTTGCATCTATAGACAGCACCGCGCAGTGCAAGGAGTATGCACTGTAGCATGAAAGTCAACATAGCTTTTACGTTCCTGGTTCCTGCTTTTGCCTGTTGAGGTCGCTGCTGCTGACAGGTCGGCCCGTCAGGAGCGGTTGTCGGCACTTGGGCCGGAGGAAAAGCGCGGCAGCGTCGCTGCGAGCCTCGCCGCAATAAACACTGCAAGTGCGCTCAGAATCATTTCGTTTGATCATATCAGGTACCAATTCCTTCTCGTATGCTGCAGCCCCTGCTGCACACTTCTCGTGTGCTGCCGATCAGTCGATTGATCGAATAGCTGGCTTGCGTACCGTTGCTGCAGGTTCTGATTAGACGCCATCATGCGCAAGCTACTGCGATCAGCTTTGATAACAAATAAGCCTGGAAATAAATATCCAGCTGTGGTGGCTTTGGGGGCAGCATGCATCACACCCAGTCACACCCCCCTTTGACTGCGGGTGTCGGCTGTCGGCAAGTGTCAAACCCCAGGGGTATCATCTGCCCAGGGCAGCAGCTCATGGGACTGGCTTTGGTGTGTCTGCATGTTGTCATGGCCCAGTGCTTGTTACAGCTTGCATTCAGGAGCAACTGATGCAAACCTGCTGCACCTGCCAAAGGCCTCAATTTCGTGGGGGTGCTTCTGAGTGGGTGGGAGGGCCTTTGACTCTCATGCAGCCAGGGGAAGTGAGAATGCCAACCCAGCCTAGCAGGACAGTGTGGCACACGGAGGTGGTGCTGGTGGTGTACAGCACATACTCCAGTGAAGTCCCAGCTGAAGGCAGGGAGTTTGGGTTTGAGGGCTGACATGGCACACGCCCGGCGTATAGGGAGTGGCATAAGAAGTCCTACCTTCTAGAAACCTATGCCCAGCCTAGTTCACTGTTGAATGGGTTACTGGTGTGCACAAAGTGTACCACAAGGCAGACCCATTGTATTGCCAGCCTGGGGTGTGGCAGACTGTGGCTCAGCTGGGAGGTGATGTTGTGTTTGAGAAAAGCGTTCGCAGCCGTTGACATTCATCTCCCACACCAGAGGAGGCTGCAGGGTAGCTACTTACATGGGAGGTTGCAAAGTTCAGATGCACTACTGTTGTACTGCAGTGAGATGCTGTAAGCACACACAGTCACCACCACCACCAGCCTTGTGAGTGAGCTACAAAGTGTTGTCAGAGACAACACTAGGGCTGCACTGCATGCCAGCCCTGCAACTGCAATTTTGAGGCTGATCTCCAAGGGGAGCACACACATTGCAGATTGTGGGTGGATACTACATCATGTAAGCTACCAGACACACCCACCACCACACCATGCTGTGCCTCTGGGGGTATGGCAGCCAGGGGGGAAGACAGCCACGTGAAAGTGGGTGCAGGGGGGAAACTGCTCTACCTCTGCACCAGGGGGTTGATGGGGCTGAAATTGCAGGGGCAGGACCGTGAGACATTGCTTTGCAAGCCCACTTAGGGGGCTCCAACATCCTGAACACAGCCCAAGAGATGGCCAATAGGGCCAATACCGGACTTTGGGGCAGCAGGTACTTCTTTTGAAACCCCCTATAGGCTTGGGGGGTGCCGAAACCAGCTACCCTTGAACGCCGCCAGAACGGCTGGCTTTGCATCTATAGACAGCACCGCGCAGTGCAGGAGTATGCACTGTAGCATGAAAAGTCAACATAAGCTTTTACGTTCCTGGTTCCTGCTTTTGCCTGTTGAGGTCGCTGCTGCTGACAGGTCGGCCCGTCAGGAGCGGTGT
>VIIQ02000634.1:0-146280 GCA_007449985.2 Desmodesmus armatus
CACACACACACACACATGGTTGTATCTCATGTGTTTAACACCACACACACACACACACACACACACACACACACACACACACATGCTTGCACGCACGCACGCAGACGGACAGACAGACAGACACTCACACACACACACGGGTTGCACTTGCTGAGGCCAACATGCAGTCACACAGTGACTGTTTGTTTCCAGTCCCCTTTGACCCTGTCTGTGGCAGTGGCAACTGACCATGCTGGCACAGTGCAAAGCTGTGCGTGATTGAGCCGTGGTACTGCCGTGATACAAAGAGGTATCGGGACCTTTCTTCCTTGCACTGTCACATGCCTTCTATGGTAGTTGGTACTTACCGTACAACAGAAAATCCGCTTGCGTGAGGTGGCCTGTTGCAGCGAAGGTGCTCTCCGATGCCTCAATGTTCAAATTAGCGATGCCTACCTCCACCTTGGTCACCAAGGAAGACTGTGAAGGGTCAGGGCGCCGCTTGTGGCCGTGAGGGGGCTGATGTCTGCCTGGGTAGGCGGGTGCAGGGTCCGAATGGTAGCGGTGCTGGTGGCCATCGTGGGGGTGCCAGTCGCCACCATCCTCGTCATGGGTGTCAGTGTAGCCGTCTCTTCCTTGCCTGTGAGATCCGGGATGGTAGTAGTCGTGGCCGTCAGTGTGCAAGGGCTGGGCTTGTTGTGTGGTGTTGTGCTGTGGGGCGCTGTCGGTCTGCACGGCCTGGGCTTGCGGTCCTTGTCCACTGAGGCTTGGTGGGACGACACGGCCGGAAGGATCGCGCCGCAGGGTATCCCTCGCACTTGTGCTTGCGTGCCGTGTCGTGCCTTCAACCTTAGCAACAAACTTCTCGCATTGCTTCCTGTGTGTATCGTCCGTGAAGCCGTCACATGTGTTGCGTGATGCTCCTGGCGCGCGCTGGCTGCCGTCACGAGGGAAACAGAAAGAACTCGCGTTGTCGATGCGCACAGTTGCCTCAAAGTCAAACTCGTCGGGCTGCGCAAACAGCGCATCCTGCAAGTGACTCATCATGCTCTGTGTGGTGATGGGGGCGGCCTTGATGCTGGTCACTTCGCCGATGGCACCACAATAGTACGTGCTTTCTTCTTGCGGGGGGTCGTCAGGACTGGGAAACACCCAAACGTCTGATGTGGCCAGGAGGAAGGGCCGCGGCCCGGGTTGGATCACCACATGGCAGCCTTGTTCCAAGGGAAGTTGCGGCCTACATATATTGTTGCTGGAGATTCATCGGCTGGCACCTGGAGACGCAGTGTATGGGAAAGGCAACAGCAGCATGTGATGGCAAGCGACAGGGCACGTCGGGGTGTCAGCTGTATGACTCGCCCTTCGGAGTACGGTGTGTGTGGCAGGTTGCTGTGAGGGCAGATTATTCCTGTCCACGTGCTGTGCAAAGCCACAAATTCAGCCGCTGAATCACAGGTGGTGGCCACCCGGTGCACCCGGTGACGCGGTGTCAGCGCACAGCTACTACAGTACCGTGTGTGACGGTATGGTGCAAAGGACTTACCATTTTCCCTGTGAGCAGCAGCGCTGTGGGGTTTGAAACATTCCCACTAACAACCAGCTTCAGAGGCCCTTTGCTCGCGAAACTCTGCAGCGTACATGCACACAGACAATACTGTTACTGTTGCATGCTTCAGGCCAGGCCTGAACACCCCGCAGGGACTCAACAAAGCTCATGCGGCATCATTATAATAGAAAGCATCTGGGTAGACATTGTAGCACTCATCTGAGGGTGCACTGAGAAACAATACACTCTTGACTGCTTGAGATGCATCGGCTGGTCAATAGTTCATCAACACACCCCTGTCATCACATGCACGGATGTGTGCAGCTGCTGGGGTTTCCTGGCTCGGTCACAACACAAAGTGTTGCCTGGCAGGCAAGCTATCAACCGTCCGTCTGGAACCAGGGCTGAAGTCACCATCAGTGGTCTGTTCATGTCAACATAGACATGCCTGTTGCGCAGGAGCAAGCCGCAATGCAGGACGACATCGTGGGGGAGATGTGCAGTTACGCGTGGTGTGGGGCCGCATTCATGTGCCCGGGGGTGGGGTCCTGGTGGGGTGTGTGAGATGGGATAGGGAAGCTAGTCAGGAGGCCAGTCGGGCCGCAGTGCAGGATGATGACACAGTTGGGACGACACCCCACTGCTGAAGAGTGTTGCGGGCCAGGTGCTGTCAGACCTGGGGGTCAGCGGGGCAGCAGTGCAGGACGACATCGTGGGGGAGATGTGCAGGTGCGGACAGTGCACTGGCGCTCAGATCCGCGTTGCATCAAGCTGTATGATGTGCACAGTACTTGCAGACATGCTCACATACCTAATTGTGTACACGTGCCTTTGGAACCCTGCCTTGGATTCACATCCTGTGCCTGGCGTGTGGACTCACTGCTGCTGCAGGTTGGGTGCGTCAGAGCTGCATGTCATAGCATCTGTGATGGGCGGCATGGCGGCTCAGGAGGCAATCAGTTGCTCACAGGGCAGTTTGTGCCATTCAGGTGAGCCTGGGGTCAACGAGGGGGGGGGGTGTCTTGGTGAGCAGAATGGTGGCGGTGTAGCATGATCCCCTGGCAAAGGCATTTTGGGAGCTAAAGGTTGGTAGCGGACATGCGCATTTGCCGTGGTGGCATGGTGGCTCAGGAGGTGATCAAGCTGCTCACAGGGCAGTTTGTGCCGTTCTGGTGAGCCTGGGGTGAACCCGGGGGGGGGGGGGGGTGTCTTGGTGAGCAGAATGGTGGCGGCGTAGCATGATCCCCCGGCAAAGGCATTTTGGGAGCTAAAGGTGGTAGCGGACAAACGCATTTGCTGTGGTGGCATGGCAGCTCAGAAGGCAATCAAGCTGCTCACAGGGCAGTTTGTGCCATTTAGGTGAGCCTGGGGTCAACAGGGGGGGGGGTGTCTTGGTGAGCAGAATGGTGGCGGTGTAGCATGATCCCCTGGCAAAGACATTGGGGACTAGAGGTTGGTAGCGGACATGCGCATTTGCCGTGTTGGCATGGCGGCTCAGGAGGTGATCAAGCTGCTCACAGGGCAGTTTGTGCCATCCAGGTGAGCCTGGGGTGGGGACACGATGGTGTCTTGGTGAATATTCTAGAACAAACAAAAAAGAAATATGTTGGTGGTGGCGCAGCATCCACCGCTGGCAAAGACAGTTAGCAGCAGGGTTTTGGCAGCAGCGGATACGCTTGTATGCACACCTCCGTGTTTGTTTGTAATGAGATGTCAATAAACACAAATAATTAATTATCACTCTTGGCGTTCTGGGGCTTCCATGAAAGGGATGTCTGCGCTGCAACCCAGCCAGGGTTTTGGTGCATCGCTGCTGACCCTGTTTCTGCGCCCTCTGTGCTGGTGCAATGCAGTGGGAGCTTGGTGTACAACGCGATGGGCAGCACAACCAGCATATTCAACCTTTGAGGGGTCCCCAGTACAATGCAGGATGTCCTGTACGATGAACCTGTGGAGTGACAAGCCGCCTAGGACTGACTGCAGCAGCAGGCGAGGTCTATCGACCGTGAAATGATCTCCGCAGTCTTGTTTCGGCCTGCCGAGAGGTTTCTTGAACAGGGAGAATGTTACAACAGAGTGTGCAAGCAGCAGGATACTGCAACTGACTGCAGAGCTCTTGTACAGCTGATGTCTTGCCTCAGCTGCCACCACCTGTAGCGCCCTGCCTTGCGGCGTGTGGCAGTTTGGTTGTGACTCACGCAACTGGCGCTGTCTGTTGTTGTATGATCATATGATATGTATCAATCATATGATTGATGGGAGCGGTGTCTAGACAGATCTGCTTGTGTGGCCTGTGGTGTGTCTGTCTGTTCGGTGTTGGGCAGACCACATGTGCAGAGGGCCGCTGGAGGTTCTACCATCCCCTTATGAAAATGCCTGTGGCGTTTGTGGGGGGTGCGCCTGCAATGTCCTACGGGAAAAGCGACAGCTTACGTCCGCTACTTGTGGACTTGAAAGGCTGCAATCACAGCACAGCACTAGACTCTTCTTATGCAGGTTTCTTGTGCTAGCTGTGGGTGGGAGTCAAGCGATGGTTGTGGGCGTTTCTGCTGAGCGCTTGCTTGCTGCCATGCACTTGTATGTGAAGCTGCATTTTGACTGCGTATTGTGCCCTGCCAGCAGTGCTCAGGACTGTCAAAGATAGAGCCCCCAGGGGAGCACTCCATGTAATTGTGTTGGATCACAGACTGCATGCAGCCAATGTCTTTCTTGGCAAGACAGCTGATTGTTTCCAACCTCTTTGCAGCCTTGCACCGTTGAAAGCGGCACCATGGGACTGGGCTGCACTTGTGATTTGGTCAAACACGCACTTGAGCACTCCACAATACTGTTGACCTTTGTGTCTGGCCCAGACTCTGTCACAAGGGCACATTGCATCATGGCCTACAATTGCAAGCTCTGTAGCACGAGGATCGCTGCCAAGAGTTACACCACTCCCAATACACACACAATCACAGACTCTGAGACAGTCCATGCGTTGGATAGGGAGCAGACGTGTGCAAAGTACCACCGCAAGCTTGCTCAAACTGCCTGGAATGATCATGTGCTCACACACACCCAAGATGGTAAAATCCTTGAAGGATCGAATGATCTCAAAGACCACCACATGCTGGCATGTGCATGCAGGCAGCACTACCGGTTGCCGTCTGCAGTGTCACATGGTGCATTGCTTGCCTGAGCAAGGGCGCACCCAACATGCCAGGGATAGGCTGCACGTGATAGCAAAACGCGGCCGATCATGTGTCATGCGCACCGTGCGCGACACACCCAAGCACCTTTCAGAAGACGCCCACATGTCTGTCGTGCAGTCAGCACCGCCGCAGTATGACAGACATCTACAGTCTCGCATGATGCATCAATCGCATTCATGCTACAGGCATCCTCAATATGCCATGGCAATGCTCAGCACACGTCTGCAGCAGAATGGGTGATCCAGGGCATCACCGATGCATATGGGTGTCGGAGC
Organism: Desmodesmus armatus; assembly: GCA_007449985.2. Lineage (NCBI taxonomy): Eukaryota > Viridiplantae > Chlorophyta > Chlorophyceae > Sphaeropleales > Scenedesmaceae > Desmodesmus > Desmodesmus armatus. Next base: position 4,992 of record VIIQ02000634.1, read on the forward strand.
CCCAGCACGTCTGTAGTAAACTACCGTAAGTAAACTGCCGTAAGTAAACTACTGTAAGTAGATCAGTAAACTACCGTAAAAGAGCCGCACAGGTATGCTGCAAGCACCTAGAGAAACAACCAGGCACCAGATTGAGCTGCGCTGCCGTAAACGAGCCGCGCAATCAATATGCAAGCAACTACAGAAACAGTCGTTGCTTGAAGTGTGAGCCAGTGAGCAAAGGCAAAGGTCTGCCTGCGCTGATGTAACAGCACCTTGCAAGGTGGCCAATTGGCTAAATGTGGCAGCCGCTTGGTGCCTGCCATACGCAACACCACCATCACCACCACCACCACTGCTTCATCATCCGTATGCCACCCCCCCCCCCACCCCCACCGCCGCCACAACCACGACAATCACTACTACTACCGCCGCCACCATCATCGTCACCACCACAACCCCAGTGGTGCACGAGCTTTGGTGCACAGTGTCTTCTGTGTAACAGCAGCACAAAGCCTTAACTGACTTGTGCAAATACGTAAAAGGGCCGCAACCAACTGCATGATGCCAATTGCAGTGTTGCACTGCCATTCCTGCTGCACTCAGTCTGTCGTGGGCGCATCCCTGCTTTGGGACAGCTAGCTATCCATCTCATGCACGTCCGTGCAGCCCAACAGCCACACCGCCCAGCAACATAACCCCTGTCGGTGGAACGTGGGGCCTAGGGGCACAGCCTTGCACACGCTCAGCACTGGAGCATACAAGAGAGGTTAGCTCAGCTTTGGGTGATGACACATTGTCACATGTCAACATCGCTTTCCCAATAGAAGCCTTGAATGCACGTGGCCGCGGTAATATGCAGCGGGACCACACGGCGGGCCGCTGGGCGCGGCCACTCAACCCACAAAGGATGCTCGCCACCATCCTTGTCCTTCAGTTGAAGCTGTTCACCTGAAGGCCCCCCCTGCCAGGCCGCACATCGTGGCACCGTGCACGACTCGGCCTTGAGTCATCATCAGAAAGGCCTGAATGAGTCAGGATAGCCTGAATGAGTCAGCGGTGACGTCAACCTGAAAACCTGACGGTAGCTGTCCGGTCAGCGCATCAATCAGGAAGTCGACCACGCAGCCTTCAAGCGGCGGAGGGGAGTCGATGCCAGTCACTTTTGCTTCGAATGTAAGTGTTCCAACTTCATAATCATAATCATAATCCTCATCTATATCCGTAGCAAGGTACTGCAACTCTGGGGGCGACGGCGGCACCGTCAGCTTTGTGCTGGCAGCCGCGCACCAGTCAAACTTTACGCCCACACTGATGATGTTATATGTCGGTTGCTCCTGCGAGTCAACGTCAGCGGGGAATAGCGAATGCAATAGGGCAGCACAGCAAATGTAATCAAGGATGTGCTACCCACTGCAGAGTGCAGGTCAGCAACAGGTCAGCACAGCACTTGGCAACCCATGAATCAACGCATGTTGCATGCATACTAAACATGCTTCTGCACAGTAGTAGTGCCTTGGCGATGCAAACGCTGGCACCGCTGGGCAGCTGCTGTCCAAGGTGCATACATGCGGTCAGCACCTGGCAAGCACTAAGGACTTGCACCCATGTCTTTCCCCTCTCAAGAAGCATCCACATGCATAGTATGCACCATCGCCAGTGGTTAGCAGGCTGTTACTATCTGCATGCACAACATAGCCGTTACAACACTTACCATAATGCACTGTGCAGAGATATTTGTTGGCCCCAGGATAGGCCCCACAAATTCAAAGTCGGCAGGGGTAGGGGAGGCACAGCGGAAATTCTGCAGGTTTCCACATTGAAAAGAGGCAAACAAAAAAATCAAAAATCGAAGTTACACCTGTAGCTATGAAGCTCAAGAGCTCAAACACTTGAATAGTTGCAAGGGATAACGGTGCTCTGCTCGAATAGAAGCCCACCTGGCTCCCGCAGCTGTCTTAGGCACCCAGCACACATTGTGGCAACACTTGATGCATCACATGGTGTGCATCTAATGCAAGGGTTCAGGCACCTACAGCTTTGCGCAGCAACATATGCACATCGGATGAGATGGTGTGCTCTCAAGCTGCTGAGGGGTGTCTTCCCACATCATGCCATGAACGGTGCTGTTACCATTGAGGATCCCCATCAAACACTACTGGCGCTTGCCACACTGACCTGGTTTTGGTCTTGGGGCGGTCTGTTTGGGTCCCCCACGTTGATGAGAGGTCTGGTTGGGGCCTGTCCCACCGATAGCGTGCTTTCGATTGTCTTGTTAGCATCACTGACTTGCACCAAGCGCGCAATGGCAAAATCTGCATAGCAACAGCACAGCGCAGCATACCTTGTGCAAACGAAGGAATCGATGCATTACTCTGGATCGGATCCTTTGGGCATGCATTGATCAGGCCCACAGTGCAGCGTCGTTCCAGCATTGCTAGAGTGTGCGATTGCCAAGGCTGATGTGCCCCGGGTGACACGGTGACCGTCCGTTTCCCCGTCCCCGTCGACCCTGCCTTGATGTGGGAGTGGGCACATGGCCATGCTGGCGACAGTGCAAGCCGTGTGCTTGAGTCGTGGTACTACCACACTGTGTGTGCCTTCCAAGATGAGTGGTACTTACTACAAGACGAGAAATTTGCCTGCGTGAAGTGGCCTGTTGCACCGAGAATGCTCGCCGGTGCCACGATGGACAAGCCCACTCCGGTCTGTACCGTGGTCAACAAGGAAGAGTTTGCAGTTGTACAGACTGGCCCTGCAGGGTTAGGGTCCCCCTGGTGGCCGTGGGGGGGCTGATGTCTGCCTGGGTAGAAGGGTGCAGGGTGTGAATGGTAGCGGCGCTGGTGGCCATCGCGGGGGTGGCGGTCGCCCCCATCCACTTCATGGTGGTCGGTGTAGCTATCTCTTCCTTGCCTGTGAGACCCGGGGTGGTAGTAATCGGGGCCGTCGCTGCGCAAGGGCTGGGTGGTCTGTGCTACGTCGTGCTGTGGAGTGTTGTCGGTCTGCAGGGCATGGGCTTGCCGGCCATGTCCACTGAGGCTTGGTGGGACGACACGGCCGGAAGGATCGCGTCGCAGGGTATCCCTCGCACTTGTGCTTGCGTGCCTTGTCGTGCCTTCAACCTTAGCAACAAACTGCTCGCATTGCTTCTTGTGTGTATCGTCCGTGAAGCCGTCACATGTGTTGCGTGATGCTCCTGGCGCGTGCTGGCTGCCCTCACGAGATATCAAACAGAAAATAAGCGCGTCATCAATGGCCACAGTTGCCTCAAAGTCAAACTCGTCGGGCTGCGCAAACAGGGCATCCTGCAAGTGACTCATCATGCTCTGTGTGGTGATGGGGGCGGCCTTGATGCTGGTCACTTCGCCGATGGCACCACAACTGTACGTGGGGGTTCTTGCGGGGGGTCGTCAGGGCGGGGCTCCAACCATGTGTCTGATGTGGCCAGGAGGAAGCCGGGTCTGGGGATCATCACTTCATACTTGGCAGCCTCGTTCTAGGGGAAGTCCCGGCCTACATATATTGTTGCTGGAGATTCATCGGCTGGCACCTGGAGACGCAGTGTATGGGAAAGGCAACAGCAGCATGTGATGGCAAGCGACAGGGCACGTCGGGGTGTCAGCTGTATGATTCGCCCTTCAGAGTACGGTGTGTGTGGCAGGTTGCTGTGAGGGCAGATTATTCCTGTCCACATGCTGTGCAAAGCCACAAATTCAGCCGCTGAATCACAGGTGGCGGCCACCCGGTGCACCCGGTAACGCGGTGTCAGCGCACAACCACTACAATACCGTGTGTGACGGTATGGTGCAACGGACTTACCATTTTCCCTGTGAGCAGCAGCGCTGTGGGGTTTGAAACACTCCCACTAATCACCAGCTTCACAGGCCCTTTGCTCGCGAAACTCTGCAGCGTACATGCACACAGACAATACTGTTACTGTTGCATGCTTCAGGCCGGGCCTGAACACCCCGCAGGGACTCAACAAAGCTCATGCGGCATCATTATAATAAAACGCATCTGAATAGACAGTATAGCACTCATCTGAGGGTGCACTGAGAAACAATACACTCTTCACTGCTTGAGATGCATTGGCTGGTCAACTTGTTTGTTGATGAACCCCTGTCATCACATGCACGGATGTGTGCAGCTGCTGGGGTTTCCTGGCTCGGTCACAACACAAAGTGTTGCCTGGCAGGCAGGCAAGCTATCAACCGTCCGTCTGAAACCAGGGCTGATGTCACCATCAGTGGTCTGTTCATGTCAAACATAGACATGCCTGTTGCGCAGGAGCAAACCGCAATGTGCAAAGTGCATCTAACCGCCTCAATAGCGAAACACGATCTCGAAACATGTATGCCTTTGCAACAGGTGCAGTACATTCCCGCTGCCCATCTTACTTCGCGTGTGTTGACAGTATTGAGTGACAACTTTTGATGCTTACCTGTTCGATAATCAGCGTCTTCTCAGTGCGCTCAAATGACAAGTCCTCAGTGAACTCAGTGAAGTTGTCGCTCAGTCGGGCGGTCCTACTCAGTCCGACTTCATGCACAAATGACGCCGTCGTAGGGCAGTAGCAGCAGCAGCACCCGCAGCGGCAGCACAGCACTAAGGTAAGCCAGTTGCAGGATCATTTTGCTAATGTGCTTGCCGTGTGTGCCCATGTTACTGGTATGTGGCATGCCTGGGGCATGAGATGCCGTTTCAAAATGGGTGATGGTGCAGATTCAGGGTAACACATACATGCACTGCAATGATGAGCGTATTGGGAGTACAACGACTTCCACAGAGCAGCAGCAGCAGCAGCAGCAGCAGCACAACGCTGTACGCCTACATATCCCCAACAGCAACAGTAGCAACAGCAGCTGGCAGAGACATGTCTTGCTCTTGGTGTGTCACATAAGCTGCAACATAAATTGGGCCGCCACGCTGGCACCCAAACAAAATCAAATGTAAGTTACCCAACAGTTGCAGAGGGCGTGTGTGTTTACCTCTGACTTGGAAGTCGGCAGCTGGAAGTTCCCCTGTGGCACCAAGGTTGCTTGCATTTGTGCGAATCTGTGCAAACATCCTCGAGGAGCCCTGAGGATACAGTCGGACACTGGGCGTCCCGGGGTGGTGTGGGTGATGCATATGGTTGTTGTAGCCGTGGTGCCTGTCGCCATCGTGCCTGTCCTGTGGGTAGGGCTCCTCCCTTTCATTTCTGCGGTAGGTGGGCATGTCCGAATCAGGGCCGTGGTAGTACCAGGGCTCGTGCTGGCCACGGCTGTGCTGGGCCTCTGCTTGGGGTGCTGTGGCAGAGTCTGCTGCAGCTGGTGCTCCCACATTCGGATTCTGGCTGACTCGTGCAAATATCTGCTCGCACAATGTTTTCACTGCGGGGTCGGGTTGCCTGGTGCAAACAGCTGGGGCGGTGCTGGGGGCTGTTTCTGCTGTGGCAGATGCCAAGCACAGCAGCACCTGTGCAGCAGAGACACGCGAAACCGTCAGAAAAGGTTGCTCACTGGCAGAAGATACAATTTAGTAAGCAGCCCTAGCCACAGTAGCGAGGCAGGCCTTACCAGAACTGAAACTGCAGCCAGGGTGGTCGATGACCCGGGTGTCACCTGCCTTCACATGACCTCCCAACAGTTTTTTGTTGTTATGTTTGAGAAGATTGAGGTATTGAGTGACTAAACGAGGTGATTGTGGGTCACGGGGAGCAGGGCCCCCCGGCTGATGATTGGCACGCGCTCACACAGTGATTAGATAAGGTAGCTTGCTGTATGGGAAGCCACTCACACTGGATGAGCGGACCGTCGGACGGGCAGCTGTTTGCTAGTCAAAACCGTTGGTGAAACCGGTTAGCGCGTTTCATATGGATGGGCATTGCAATCGTGCTGGGGATGGCCTTCGGCATGTTTATGAACCAGTTGTACCATTTATGTGCTAGGGAACTTTGTTGTGTAAGTCCTGCAAGGTCCAGGTCACTCATCAGACATGTCAAGACTGCAGTAACACTAGCAGTACCACACCGCCCGCAGTACTACTGTCTGCTAGAGGAGTGGTGCTGCAAACATGCATTAACTGGCTAGCTCACAGGCCAGGTTGCTGCTGGTGGGGGTGGCTGATGCAAGTGGCACAACGATGCACATTGCAGCATGTGACCTTTCAAAGGCAAAGTTTGCTCACAGGTGTGCTGGATTTGGGGGAGCTGTAGGTGCAAAGCCACAACATCAACAGACCGGCTGCTGCTATGACAAATCAGCGCAAATGCCAATGCCTGCTGCTGACCGCCCTTTCAGGAGCCCTGTCAGGGACCCAATATGGCTCCAGGTGATGCATCGCCCAGGACAGCCAAGCCGATAGTACTACATCAAAAGCCAAACCTTTGGGCCAAAGCTTCAGGTTGAACCCTTCAGCATCAGCTCAACATTGCCACAACACAGATTCTGAAAGTTCTAGAGATGGACGCCGGATGGCTGAGGCTCAGCCTGCAGGCTGACGCCGGCGTGCTGGCGCGCCAGCCTGCGGCAGGGGCTGACACCAGCTGAATCAGTGTCAGACACAGAAAGCACACAACCTTGCAATACATGCGGAGTCTGCAGAAGCGCGTGCAGGCCGCATGTAGAACTGCTAGCAGCACTGCATGATATAACAGCTGCAAAGCTTGGCAGGGACAGCATCATGATAATGCACCCGGCATGGCCAAGTTATACTGCTGGACAGCAAGGAAGCCGCAACTGCCGACCTGGCAGGCCGCCACGCAGAACAGTATGTGGAGATGTGGCCACATAATCCTAGTAGACACAGGGGCGAGCACACCACACCGTGCTCCCGCCCGCCTGGATGCAGACCACTGACGAACCTTGTGGCCTCACACACACTTCTTTCTTTTTTTTTCACACACGTCTTTCTGTACCACTGGCTCAGAAGGGCCCCTGCTGTCAAGAATGGACCTAGCAAAACCTCTCTGTCCCTTTTTTCAAGGCATGCACTACGTGACACACCCACTCAAAGCTTTGCTTGAGTCACACATGCAGGCCTGATATGGCATCTCCACCTATGCCACGTGGTGGCAACTACTGCAAACTCCAAGCCCTCCTTGTACAGCCAACAATCTGCCACTTTATGATCAACATGCAGGCAGCATACACCACCTGAGGTACCTGTGCTGTTCTGTGCTGTGAGGATGCACAACCAGCACATGGAGCACCTGTCAACAAATCATGGGACATACATACCCCCAGTGATGTGGGTACAGCCCCTATCATCTGGCAGCTGCTTACATCAGCAACTGCCAACATATTGGACTGCAACAGCCAGGAAGAGCCCCGGTGGTGCAGCGTCTGCACTCCCCCCTCCAAATTGCACATGCATCCTTCAGAGCCGCCTATCTGCACACCGTTGCAGTGCTCGCTGGCACAATCTAGTTGCTTAGAGCACAGCAGGCTGAACTATAGAGCCATACCCACTACAAGTGAGGGCCCCGGAGTGCTTGGTGCACCTGAGCCTGACCGTAAGCCGTCAGGTTGGCGCGCCGCAAAGCCTGCTCCACGTGAGCCAGCTTATGCTCAGCTGCCGCAGCCCTGGTTTCAGCGGCTGCGGCCCTTGATTCAGCGGCTGCAGCCCTTGATTCAGCGGCTCCGGCCCTGGTTTCAGCTGCTGCGGCCCGCTGCCGCAGAGTTGAGATCTCCTGCTGCATGCCAGCATAGTCAGGCTGCAGGCACTTCTCCAGCTGCTGGTGTACGCTGAATGCGCCCTGCAGCACCAGAAACATGACAGGAGGCAGGGCGCAGGTGGGTCGTTGTCAGAGATGCAGCCGTTACCAATGTGACAAGCAAGCATAGAGGTTTGTTGTCAGCATGTTGCGCACCATACGCTGTTAGACACATAACGACACTGCCAGTGGCATATTGGCAATAGCATGCTGAAAGATCATGTGTGAGTGGGGGCCCTGCCCTTCTGGCTGTCTACGTGATACCTTACAACGTGTCACGTGGCACCTAAGACCACACAACTTGCAGCCCGCAGCACTGCTGTGTAACCCTTCCACCGCTGTGCTGGACACCCACATGTGTGTTGAAGATGAGCACGTCAGAGGCACCGCATGCAGGTGGGACGCTACCATAGTACTCCAGCCTGTCAGTGAGAATGCTGGGCAGATCCTCGGTGAGGACTGTGAGCGCTGTGAGGTCAGTAAAGGTGGCAAGCTCCTGCAGAAGCTCCCAGTTGGCCCTGAAACCGGAAAGGTTCAAGGACCTCAAGCTGCTCAGCCTCTTTGCCACATCTAGGACTTGCTTGGAAGCGTTACGACGTTGATGACCAAGCCTCTGCGCAGGGTCGATGAAGCTGACCGCTGTCAGCACTGAGTGTTTGTGCAGCTCCACCACTGATTGTATGTCATACTTGTCCCACGTCCTCTCCCGCACCTCTTGCCCCGCTTCGTTCACAATCTCGCGGGGGCATACGGACAGCTGAAGGCTGCGCAAGCGCGTTGTCAATGCGCAGCTCCTGGAACTGGCTGTACCCCGCCGCAGCATTGACAGCGCTGTCAGCTGCGTCAGGCTGTTGAGGGCGAGCTCATCAGCTGTCAAGCTTTCGCCTGCATTAAGCTCCTGCAGCCAGCAAGATGCATTTGCAGCGAGTTGGCACAGAGCGTACATGTATGAGATTTGCGCGGCAGGCATGCAAGGAGTGTGTGTGATACACATGAGCTGCATCGAACATGTACATACAGGTAATGATGACGATGCACCCTAGCATGACGTGATAATACAGATACGGTGGGCGATGTGCCTAGGACGTGGCACTGCAGGGGTAACTGTTCAGAAAACAATGCTGCAAATATCAGAGCTGCCACAGTTGACATCAATGGACCGGTGTCAGTGGATGGCTTGTTTGCCTCACTAATGTCTCGCGCTGCCACAAGTTAAGGCGCACCAGGAGTGAGGGGCAGGCTGCCACCAGTGCCTGAGCCTCTTCAGGTTCCATAGGGCTGGCGCAGCTGAGCCACCCAGTGAAGAAGCCTGTCTCTGGGCGCCCCTTTGGCAGCTTCAAGCTAGTCAGCTGCAGCAGCTGCCGGTCCACAGGGAAGAGGTGCGCCCACCCCCTGCAAATGCGAGCCCCTGACAGGTCCAGCCGTTGCAGCGAGCTGCTTGCTGTGATGGTGCTCAAGGCTGTGAGTGAGTCGTCATCAGCTTCCTCATCTGCTGCTGCTGCTGCTGCTGGGGTAGTACCCCGCCCAGACAGGCTGAGCGATGTGAGCTGCAACTGCTGCAGCCATGCACCAACATCTGCAAATGGCACACGCTTCAGCTTGTGCAGGGCCAGGGACTGCAGAGCTGATAGGCCTGAGAGTGCTGTCAGGGGCAGGCGGCTTTTCTGCAGGGCCAGCTCCTGCAGGCCCACCAGCTGGCCTATGCTGCTGGAGATGCCCCGCAGCTGCTTCTTGGGGACATCAAGCAGGTTCAGCTCCAGCCTAGTGAGGCGTGTAAAGCCCTGAATCCCACCCAGGTGATCAGCCGGCCCTGCTGCTGCAGCATCAGGGTCGGCTACAGCATCGTTGCTGCCGTCGCTGCCGAGCAGGCAAAGCGTCTGCAGGTTGGTCAGCCCGCTGAGGTGCAGCTGGCTGCAGCCAAGCCCCTGAGGTTCCTCAGCAACGTGGAACGTCAACCAGTCCATGGTTGTTGAGGAGTCCAGTGAGAGGTATGTCAGGCATGTCAGCTGCTGCAGGCAAACCCCCAGCTGAGCAGCTGACACATCACAGTCACCCACATATACTGTGTGCAGCTCCAGGTGCTGCAGGCGCGTGAGGTTGCAGATGGCCTCAAGGAAGCGCGGCCACTGCAGCACCTGCACACGCCGCATCACCAGCTTGGTGAGGGTGCTGCTGGCTGCCTGTGGCAGCAGACCCTCGTCCTGTGGGACAGACACTGCCACGCTGACGTTGCTGGTGTGCTCGGTGCCTGGGACCATGTTGCCAGTAATCAGCAGCTCAAGCCGCTTGTCACAAGGCAGGTGTGACACTATGGCTGTTCTCCTGGATCGCAGCATGGGAAAGTCTAGCTGCAAGCTGCTGAGGCCCTGCCCATGACTGCGCAGCCAAGGAAACAACATCTCGCTGTAGTTGCTGCATCCAAGGTCCTGAAGCTTGCGGCTGCTGGTGACTGCATTGGCTGCTGCGTTCCAAGAACTGCACACCAGCGCTACCCTGCGTCTGTCTTCCCTCGACAGTATCGCTTAAACACCCTCATCCCTAGGCACCATCAACAGCCTAAGCCGCTAAGCAGCGCTTGTGCATCAGCGCCTGGCCTGTCACGCGAAGACGCCATCGTCCGCAGCTCATGAGAACGATGAGTGGTATTGACTTTGCTGACGTCTGCGAAGAAAAACGAGGCAAGGAAGGAAGGTTGGGGTTCGTCCAGTTGATCAACCGTCCACCCAAGTCAGACTCGGCAAAACCCGAGCAACCGTCGCACCGAGAATGTATTCGCCTATTAGTGAACTTCAGAACACATGACCATTCACAATGTACTTGCTTTCAATCTGATGGGCTGAAATGTCGTGCGGTCTGAGCACGTGAAGTGCACGACAATATCAATGAATGCGATGTTACATGCAAGGCTGCCATCCATACACAGTGAGTGACCAGTACGGATCCCACAATCAACACCTGAATCTAGTCACGCTGCCTCAACACCCCATCATACATGTGCATATCCCCATCGCCCGCAAAACAAGGTACAGGCACCAGCGATGTTGTACAAGGTGTGCCTCGCATGGTACAGCAAGAGTGATGCCACATCCCAACTGTCAATGCCTACTGGCTACCACCCCCAGTCGAGTGCCTTTCTCGCATACAGCCCGCCCCAGCACACTCGTTGCATGCGGCAGCGTTGGCTGTGACACCAGCAACCCACAAATAGATGCGCGCAACTGCTGCTATCTACCTGCAACTGTGCACAACAAAGCACATGCCACATAGTGCCAGGTCAGTACAAAAAACGACTCACTCAAGCTCTGGGCATCAAGTTTGTCACAAGCTGGGCTGCCAACCGTGACTCGTCCATGGCGCACTCGGCCTGTCCGCATCACCGGATGGTGGCAAGTTATGCGACCAAGCAGCACAAGCACGCCTGTCCGCTGTCATGCTGCCGATGCAACGCGATTCGCCCGCTGCAAATTTGCGAATGCGGCAGCCCCACCAAAACTGCCGCAGGCGCATAAGCGGCCACCAAAAAATGCGCCTCCCAACAATACACTCTAAGACACCCTGCAAGGGCGCCAGGGCAAATCACAACCGCAGTACATGTGTTGACCCACTATGCCTGGCCCAACTGTCAGCACGGCCCCTGTAAGAGCCTGCCGCCCAAACTACCGCATCCACAACGCTTACAACAACCGCACACCAACCTCACCAGATACCAGTTACCTTGTTCAAGGATTCATCCTGTGCATGAAGGCTGAATGCAGCACTCAAGGGGCTTGCGCAGCCCTTTATGGCAGCTACACAACCAATGAGCAGCAACATCACCCCGCTGAACAAGCACAGCACCTTGCATTGCAAAACACCATGCGCATATCCAGCACCCGCTACCATCAGCCCACGTCCAGCCCCACGCCCTACAGCACCGAGGCAGCCTCAAGGGGCTCTGCTGCCAAGCTGGGGTGGCCTCATGCACGCACTCGTGCCCGATTCGCCCTCAGTTGCTGAAAGAGCCTGTCGCAAGCGTAGCAGCAGTGCCGCCATCAGTAGGGCTGACATCACGTGCCGGGGAGCTGCTGCCACCACCTCCACACCCATCACAGCTTCTGCGTGAGTGCCCCTCAGGCTGCTTGATAGCCAGCCGCCTGTCACTGTTTGTAACGGCAGCGATGCGCAGGGTGGTGCCCCACACCTCATAGCGAGGGCTGGAGCCATGCGCCAGCCAGGGCCCAGGGCCCTGTGCAGCAGACGGGTAGCTGCTGCTGAAAGGGACAAAGTAGGGCGCCGCAGCTGCAGGAGCAACACCTGCGTGGCTCCTGCTGTCCTGGTGGTTGGCGGCGCTACTGTGCTGATAGCAGCCGCTGCAGCCGTCTGCACCTGCAGGTGCTGCCGCTGCTGCGCCTGCTGCTGCACGGCCGCCCCTTGCTGGGCGTGCTGCAGGGCATGCATAGGAAGGACTCGTGGCCACGTCAGCAGCAGCTGAGGGTGACGCCCCATAGGCCCCCCAGCCCCCGTGCTCAAAGCTCCCACAAGCGGCATCGCCATAGCATCCTGACCGCTGCTGCTGCTGCGAGGTGCGCCTAGCAGCAGGTATGGGGATGCCCCATGCGCCTGCACCCAACCCAACAGACTGCTGCTGCTGCGCACCAGCTCCACCGCTGTTGCTCCGGCGCCTGCTGCCACTGCTGGAGTGATGCAGCCTGCTGGACCCCACAGGTGGGCTGCTGCCCCCCAACCACACGCCATGCTGTGCAGGACTGCTGCCAGCGCTGCCAGGAAGCTGCTGCTGCTGCTGTGAGCCATGCCAGTATGTCAGACCCTGCTGTGGGCTGCTGCTGTAGTTGTGGCTGCTGCCCTTGTGACTGCTGCTGCCACGCCCGGCATCCCGCGCACGACTGTTGCTACTGCCTCCCTTGCTACCACCTACAGCGGGCAGCCTGCAATCGTCTCCATCAGCTGCTGTTGTGGCCGTGGTTGTGGCGCAGCCGCCGCTGCTGCCAGCGCTGCTGTCATTGCTGTTGGTGCCCGGTGTGGCCGCCTGCCTGCTGCTGCGCCGTGAGTGCAGCTTGTGGAAGCGGTCGGCCCTGCTGCTGCTGCTTCCAGGTGGTGTGCTGCTGAGGCTGCCAGCAGCGGCTGCAATGGGCGCAGCAGCAGCTGCTGCAGCCAACAGGCCCCTTGGCAGCCTGCTGACTGAGCTGCTGCTGCTCACTGCTGCTGCTGATGCAGGGGTGGGGAGGCTGCTGCTTGCTAAACAGCTGCTGCTGGCACCCACTGGGCTGCTGCCGCTGCCGGCGACTGTCCTGCTGCTCTTGGGGCCCTTCTTGCCTGCCCCAGATGCTTTGCTGCCCGCCTGTGCTGCTGCAGCTGACCCCAGCCCTGCTGCTGCTGCCGCGGTGCCAGCGGCAGCTGCCTTGCGCAGCTTAGCTCTCTTGCTGTTGCCCCGTGCTGCCCTAGCAGCTGCTGCTCTTGCCGCTGCCTCAGCTGCGCGGGTGAAGTCCCAGGTGCGCACCGCAGGGGACTCGCCCCCTGCTGCCAGCCAGGACTCCGCCATGTCTGCGACACACATGCACACAAAGACGCAGCAACAAGAATCCCTTAGGTGTGGAGAACGAGTGGGGATCAGTCAATGCCACTGTAGCCAACCCTAGGAGAGCCAGTCCTGGTGTCGTACGGCTGCAGGCTTGCAGTCCTGGTGTCTTACGGCTGCAGGCTTGCAGGCTTGATCAGCGCAGAGGAGTGGCAAATTGGTCTTGCTACCTCGCTTCCTGCAGCAGGCCACCAACTACTTACCAACACAGTACATCGGCCCCGACTGCCCCGGACACCCCAGTGTGCGCTTGGTGCTGATGGTGCTATTGCCTGAGCTGGCCAGCGTGGCACTGCTGCTGCTGCTTGGGCCGACGCAGCCGCTGAAGTTGTTGGGCAGGGCTGCCTCCAGGTTGTGCATTATGACAGTGCCGTCTGCAGCGGCAGGACACACGCCAACGGAGGCAGGCATGCAAGCAGTGTAAGAAGTCATCAGCGTAAGGAGCCGGCCAGCCTCAATGCACACACACCCCACAACAAGCGCCGGCAATGCCACAGCATGTTTGCGCCAACAGTCAAAGCTGGTTGTGCGGCTGCCAGTCTAACTGGATGCCAATCTCACCCTGCCTGCACAGCCCTACCCCATGCACACAACTCAAGGTCCCAGTCATAAGTGGACGGCACAACACACAGAGTCCATGCACAAAGTGCGCACACACTGCCCTGGTGAGGCTCGTGTTGTTTGGGTCTGTCATTCACTCTCTTTGTCAACAAGCGCACACACATCTGTCAACACACCTGATGCTGCGCTGACCAGCCAGGGGTCCTCCAGGGCCAGTCCGTTGACGCTGGCGTTGTGGTGCCACAGCACCCTGCTGGCCTCCTTCATGCGCAGGTCGTGCGCCATCAGCAGCCCGTCAGCACCACCCGTGAACAGCAGCCGGCCGCTGTGGGTGCCCTCCAGGGAGGACACGTTGCCCTCGTGAAGGTTCTGGAACTGAAAGCACACAAGAGCATGGGCGCAGGTGTAAACAGCAGAGCAGGACATGACACACGTCAGCAAGGGGCCAACTGGCAAATCGGCTGGCTACGAGTGAATCACAGGCTTAGACCAGAAAAACCTCCTCCGTCACAGTCAGCCGATTGACCCTCATCCAGAGCTGCCAGTGGCGCTAAACGGCTCTCCCGTTACTCCCACCTTACCTTACGGCCCTGGCCCGCTCTACTGCTGTCTTTGGCCAAAAACCCTGCTGAAATCCTGCAACCCTGGCTCACCTTGCGCACCAGCTTGCCTGTGGGCAGGTCATGCACATGAACCTCAGGCCCTGACGCCACCAGCAGCAGCCCTCCCCGGGCAGCAACACTGTACACCCAGTCAGGGTACTTGAGCACGCTGCAGGAGCGACAGGGGCAGCAACACACAGCAGCCACACCCTTCATGCCCAGCTCGACACGCAACACACAGCTTGATGAAGCACCCGAAAAACCGCATCAAGGAAGGAGGACAGTCCATGAGTATGCAGCCCAACTGATGCCGTGCTGTACTGCCATCCTACTAAGAGATCCCACCATACGCAATCGCAACCGTCTGCGTCTATAACCACGCTGAATCTGCTGCTGCAGTTGCACTCCCGTGCCACAAGCTCAACATGCCCCACTCAGCCCTGCACCCACCACACCCCCATGTACACCCCACACCCACAGCCTCCCACACACACCTGACGCAGTCCCAGGTGCCCCTCCTCCACACCCGCACACTGTAGTCCCAGCTGCCGCTGTACAGGCAGCTGTCAGTCATGCACAGGCTGGTCACGGGCCCAATGTGCCCCCGCAGGTGCTGCCCAGGCAGCGACAGGTCAAACAGGCCCTCGTCAGCCTCCCCAGTGACCACAGAGTAGGGCCCACGGCCCGCATGCCGCCGGCTACTGCTGCCGCTGCTGTTGGCGTTCACCGCTGCTACTGCTGCTGCTGTCAGGCCAGGGGTCTGGTCACTTGCTGTTGCTTGGTCGTCAGAGTCTGTGGGGCCATCCATGTCTAGTAAGAGGTTCTCTGCAAAGTCACCGGCAGCAACACCGGCATCTGCTGCTGCAGCAGATGCTTCTGCAGGGTCCAGCAGGGTGGAGCCGTCTGTGGAGCGGCGCGCATGCCACAGCCGCACCACGTTGTCGCTGCTGCCTGCGCAACACCAACAGCAGCAATTGCGACAGAATAAGTAAGGGCAGCGGGGCACAGTTGTGGACTGATGTTCGCTCAGTAGCGGTATGGAGTGTGCGTGCAGCAGGCTTGTCACAAGGCAGTCATTGCCTGGTATCTGCGCTAATGGGGAGAGCTGCCAACAGCGCAAGATACATGGCATTGCGGTGCTGGGCTTCTTCAATAGCAGCTGTGCTGACCAGCGCTGGCCCCACCTGAAGCGATGAGTGTGTGGTCAAGTGCCACAGCCCTGACAGTGCCCCCATGTGGCCTGCTGATGGACAATGGCATGCCATAGGTCAGGTCCCAGAGCCGTATGGTGCGGTCAAGAGAACCTGCAGCAGCCAGCAGCAGAGACAGATGAAGCAACTCTGGCGGTCACTGCGGCGCTGCATGTGTGCAATGCATCTGACAGCTAGCAGTTGCTGACATCAACTGTACTCAGCAACAGATGATTCTGTCATCGGCAGAGCTGTGTATGTGCTGACGCAGCTGTTGTCTACTTGTGGACTGTGAGCCCCACCTGTCAGCAGCACCCCTTGTGATGGCAGCAGCTTGAGTGCTTTCACGCCAGCCTTGTGCCCCCACAGGTTGTCACTCTCGTACTTCCCACTCCACACTTTGCCCTACATACAGCACAGGAGGGCGTGGCAGACCACACATGATGCCGACTGGGTCAGACGGCCCACAGGGGGGGAGTGTGACCATTACTGACCATCCCTGGCGTGTGTGCAGGTGGGTTTGAAAAACACAGCTACTCATATCGAAGTGCAGCCTGTTGCTGCAAGCGACTGCTGCAAAATCGCCTGCACATAGATGTGGTTGACTGGCAGTTGACTGGCATGCAGCAACGAGGCAGAGGAACTGGCATGCAGCAACGAGGCGGTTGACAGGCAGTTGGTTGCAGCAACCCTAGGCTGTAGGGTGTGACACACAACAGCTGCTTAGATGTTTGCCAACAAGCCACCGCGACTTCTTGGCCTCATGCATCACTGCAGCCTGATCAACTCAGCTGATGCAATCCTGCCAGAAACCTAGTGTGGATACAGGTATCCAGCCTCTGCATCTGCACTGCCCCAAACAACCGCACTGGACCAAGCTGATGCAGCCGGAGATGAGAGGGGCTGTGCCAGCCTACCTGCTTCATCTTGCTGCCATACTTCGTCTGCCAGGACACGTCCTCCCCACTGGGCCCAAGCACACGCCAGCGAGACGTGTAGAACTGCTTCCATTGCGTGTTTGCTGCCTTGTCTGTGTTCAGGTGGCGCCAGAGCTGGCAAACCACTGATACTGCAGCTAAGTCACGTGGACCCAGATGTCCGAAAATGCCGTGCAGCAGGGCTGGAGGCAGTTGGTTGATGTGCAGCTCAATCTGCTGGTCTTCGGTACCAGTTGCAACAGAAGACCTGAGGGCCAGCCCAGCAAGGGAAGGAGAGGGTGCTGCTGAAGCTCTTATCCAGGCTTCATCTGTGGCATCATCTTCAAGAGGCATGAAGCCTCGATGGGGAGTGGTGATGCTGAGTTGTGATGCTGTTTCTGTGCAATGCTGTCTCTGCTGCTTGAAGCCTGTTGTGCTGACGAACACAGAGTATGCTCAAGGAGAAGCCGTCTCCTTGTGATAATCTTGATGTCTGACGTTGTTCAGTGAGTCAAAGTCAACTGAATGACAGCCCGAAATGATCTGGTGTCCGCGGCATCTGGATATGAACTTTGAAGCAACCAAAACATTATACTCTCTTAATAAGAGTCGTTGCGCAACGTCCTCATGAACACCGCCCAGCAGGTGCCAGGTTGGATTCACAACTGATCTGCCCTCCAGCTGGTCTGCTTACATATGCATCTCAACCTGCATTGGCTTGAGCACCTTGCGCAACAGGCAGCTTGTGCACTTTGGTGCTTGTTTGCGCAAGCATCAGTCCTGCAGACGCATCAATGAATGAAGCAAGTGCGGCCCACTGCCGGTCAGCATGACCGACCATGACCAAGCAGGTTTGCACACACTCATGATGCCTACCCCTCGACTATTATGACCGTGATCAATCCTCAACCTGAGCTGGCATTGATGTGGTGTCTCGACTATTATGACCGTGATCAATCCCCAACCTGAGCTGGCATTGATGTGGTGTAAGTGTGCTGGGCTCACTGTGACATCGTGCCCCTGACCCCCAGGTGCACCACCTCCCCCAGTCCCTCAAGCCCCCCATTTACTAGCGCAGACGTGATGCAGTTACAAATGCATGACTGAAAACACTCTTGCGTACCATGAGCATGGCACATGCATTGCAGCATATGCCCACTGCTAACAAACCACATGCTGAAGGCCATGTGCTGGCAGCACCACCCCAGCAACAACACAAGGTGAGCAATGCTGCATCAGCAGTAGCAGCACCTGCTTGCAATGCTGCGGCATCTGAGGAAGCCATTGCGACAGGCCCACCAGGGTCAGATTACGGCCTTGCCTAGCCACCAAATGCTGCCTCACAACACACCAGCCCGTATATGCAGGAGCCCTTGGCCACTCCCTCAACGCCCCTGCTGCTCCCAAACCAAAGCCCTCACAGCAAACAAACCCCAACCAGCCCCAGCCCCCACCCCTCCCCCACGGCTGCCTCCCGCTGCCTAGATGTCCCGCCGCCGGGCGATGCTGCCCAGCGCCTGCATGTTGGGGTTGGCTTGCTGCCTGAACCCACTGCGGCGCTGGAAACGATCCGGCAAGCCGCCACCGCCACCAAGCATGCCGCCGCCAAAGCCACCGCCGCCGCGGCCGCCAAAGCCGCCGCCACGGTCGCCGCGCATGTTGCCACCGCCCCTGCGATTGCCGCCCATGCCGTCCCGGCCGCCGCCCTGCTCCAGCCCGCCCAGCATGCCGCGGTGGCCACCCAGCCTGGGGCCGCCCCTGCAATCCAGATAAAAGAGCAGGAGCAGGAAGCACTGAGTCAAGCAGATGCACTCGCCGTACTAGGCACAAACACATAAGCTACACCCCACAAGCAGGCATGCAGTACACAGCAGGCACAAGCACCCCCCCCCCCAATTATCCAGCACAGTGCCCCTCCCCTGCCCTTCCACCAGCAGCAAATGACAGACCCACCTGCGCCGCTGGCCACCCTGTCCGTCGTCCTCCCACTGGCCGCCCCCGCGTCCGCCGCCGCGCCTGCCGCCACCGCCGCCGCCACCCACATCGTCGTCGTCGCGCAGGCCGCCTGTCCTGAAGGCGTAGGCGCGCTCGTTGAGCTCAACCAGCACGGTGGCCTTGTCTGCAAACTGGGTGGCCAGGTTCTGGACCTGCGGCACAAGGCAAGGCAGTCAAGATCAGTAAACCCAAAGCTGATGACTCCCGCTGCAGCCACCAACTGATGGCAGAAAATGTGACTTGTGAAACAGGGTTCCATGACACCATTATTAGCCCAAAAAACAAGCGATCTCGAAGTGATAGCCACAGAGGTCCAATATGGAGTGGCCACCCATTCAGTGCTTTTGCGGGCTGGGCACAAATGCACAGCTTTGCGCCCGCCATCCACCACATCCTTATTGGTGCAAGGGCCGTGCCCCCCGCCCCTCTCACCTTGCTTGCCTCCAGGTTGTGCATGACGATGGTCTTGGTGGGCTGGTCCCAGCTGCCGTGCAGCTCCTCGTTGATCATCATCTTGCTGACAACGCTGTACACCCGCTTCTCAGGCAGCTCAAACATGGCACACAGCTGCTCCAGGGACAGGCTCTGGTACTGAGCACTGCAGGACAGAAGCACAGCAACACAACACCACCATGCAGCAGGGTCAGGACGTGTGTCAGGTGCAGGTACCAACAGCCAGCATAGCTGTGCAGGCGTGCAGGCATGTCATGCTGCAACCCACCACAAGCCCCACTGCAGTGGCCCAGTTAGATATATCCTGCACAACACAGGCAGTCAACCCACAGAGTGGCCTTGTCTGTGCACCTGCAGGCGCAGATTGATGCTCAAGCACCGCGCCCGGGCGAATGCACAGAACCATATCGGCAGCTGGCGCACCTGTATGTGAAGAGGTATGTGCGCAGTGCCTCCTCCTTGAGCTTGTCCTGCAGCATGGCCAGCACGGTCTCGCGCTGAGGCACCAGCGCCCACACAGTCAGGCCGTTCACTGCTGCAAAGGCCTTCTGCCAGTCGCCCCGCATCAGCGCACGCGTGGCTGCCATCACGTGGTCACGCACAGTCTCAGGGGGACCTGCAGGCAGCACACAAACACACATATGGTTGGCTTTCACAACCTCTTCCCTTCCAGGGAACAAGGGCCCCCCATTGAATCTTAGCAGCAGGCACCTCACACTGATGTATGTGTCATGGCCAACTTGACCACAGCCCAATCTCAACCCATGATCCAATCCCTGGGGAACAAGGGCCGAAGAAGGGGAGCGCAGCCCACCTCTTCCCTTCCAGGGGAACAAGGGCCGAGGAGAGGGAGCGCAGCCCATGTTTAGACATGTCCAGGTGCGCCAGCTTCTTCCCAACCGTAGCTACATGTGTCAACAACAAGAGCTTGGTGCGACCAGTACCGACGAACCCACAGCATGATCTACATCACAACTATCTATCCAGCCAACTACCACCCCTTCTTACCTGTGAAGGTCTGCCTGTTGTAGGTGTCCAGGATCCTGTGGAAGCTCTTGCTGATGATGCGCTTCCTGACATTCAGGGGGTTGGCAGCCATGCTAGGCACCTGCACATGACGCAGCAATGGCCAAACACACAAATGATGTGTTGAACACACGGACTCAGCACAGCCCACAGTGATGAACCGACAGCATGTATGTGGCCCACAAGGGGAGGGGAGAGTGCACAATGCTTTTGCACCTCCATCTTGACAATGTTTGTCACCTCTTTCCTCATTCTGCAGGATGCCTGTGCGTGCTACTGCATCCAAACCTCAGACCCAGTTGCCTTTCCCTCCAAGACAACATTCCTGCTCTTGTCCCCCCCATCCCTGCCACGTCACATCCGTTCCCTCCCTTTCCTCCCCCCTCCCTGTTCATGTTGTGCAAGCCCCCCCCCCTCCCCCCTCACCTCCAGCAGCATTGCGCTGAGCAGGCAGCTGCTCTCCAGCAGCTCCAGGCTGATGTGCATGTGGAAGGGCATCTGGCGGCGCTTCTCAAGCAGCTCCTGCTCAGGAGTCTTGTCCTGGAACTTGCTCATAGCCATGCCCTGGTGACGGAGAAAGCAGCCGCGAGCAGGAGGACAGAGACACACAATACTGAGGCACAAACCCAGGACCACAGGAAAGGCATGAAAGCACGATGCATCAATCCCCCTCACCTGGGAGGGGTTGCTGCCCCTGATTGACTCTCACCTCCACTTCATTGGGCGGCCGGTGCTGCCGCCACACATGGAATCCAAAAGTGAGCCGACACTAATGACACAACCTTCTGCAGTTGGCTTCTGCCTGTTGCAAGCAACTGATTCACAGCTGAGCTGGTATCCCCAGCTACCAGAAACCTCTCCGCTTTCCCATCCTCTGGCCCCACACCTGAGCCCCCCCCCCCCACACACACACACCTGTGCCAGCAGCTCCTTGATGTGTCCGCTGCCGTAGAGCTCCTGCAGGCATGAGTGAGCCTCAGGGATGAGGCCAGCCCTGAATGCTGCCAGGCCCAGCTGGGCCATGGTGCGGTTATACAGGATGTGCGTGCTGATGTCCATCAGGGTGATGTTGTCCTGCGGGACAGGAGGCAGGGAGGTATACCCACATGCACACAGATATGAGTAAGTCTGTGCAACTCCCGCTAGGACTGCTCGGGCTGGCATTCTTCACGCACTCTGACAGCTGACTCAGACGCACCAACCCACAGGCACATGTACGGAGGTGCACTAAAAGCATAACAGACACAAGCTGCCAAGAAGCCACAAGCTACTGAGAACACGAGGATGGCAAAAGCCGCCCAGAGCATGCTGTCCCAACATGCCCACTTCTGTACTGACTGCACATAATGCCAAGACATGCATGCCCCAACAAAACACACCAAAAGACAGAGAAACCATTGCAACATGAGGTGGTTGACTGCTCCCACATGAGGCAATCAATAATGTTTGAGGCTCTGTGGTGCAGCGTACCTGCAGGTGGCTCATGAGCATGAGGTCACGTGCCGTGTAGAAGTCATCATGCAGGGCCGTGTGGTAAATGTGGCACAGCATCGCGCGCGCCTTGGTGCGCTCGTCGCCGTGGTTGAACACAGTCCCCACCAGCTGCTTCAGGGCAACCGCCGATGACTCATCCATGTGGTAATCCTGTGGCACTGGGATGATCATCTTCTCGTCTGCTGCTGCTGATGCGGGGTCCTCGGTCGCTGCTGCCCCCGCTGCTGCTGCTGCATCCACAGCGTCCTGGTCGCCCTCCGCGCTGGCTGCTGCTGCTGCCGCGGCCGCTGCTGCGGCTGCTGCTGTCTCCTGCTGCTGCTGCAGAGTGAGCTTGCGCATGGCGTCATACACTGCGTCTGTCTTGTAGTAGAGGTGCTCGATCAGGCGCAGCGTGACCTTGGGCTGGCTGCAATGGGGCAGTACACAACACAACGCACAGCCAGGCAGACAGCGACAGGGTGTGGCGAGTCAGCGCAACACGTGGGGACCCGAAAGACGATGCCATGAATGTGTGGCAGGCATGTCTGTCATGCACTGCCCCAAAACTAAGACAGTTGATCCACACAGGCTACAAAGTCTCTATGGCAAAGACACCAACAGGCACACTTTCTTTCCCAGCACATGTGGGACAAAGACATTACTGGCAGCAGGGCAACTTGAAACGCCGCCAGCACCGCCAACACCAAGGCACTGAAGCACTGACTGTGGGTCCACTGTAGCTCGCTGCTGCATCTCTCCATCTCTTCCTTCCTGTCTCTCTGTTGGGCAGTCTGTCCCACTCACTTGCGTGTGTCGCCGATGCGTCCAAAGTACTCGTGCACCTTCTGTGCCAGTGCCAGGAACACAGGCTCGTCACGCAGCCGCGCCATGTACTCGTGCGTGTGGGGGTCAATCACCTGGAAGGAGGCGGGGGGGGGGGGGGGGGGGCACACATGCATGTCTCAACACATGCGAGATGGACGAGCTTACTTTTGCAGCTGTGTGCACGATACATAGAGTGGTTGTGTAGGAGTGCAGCTGACAGGTGCTTGATGTGCGGCACACCCTGGCAGGCCCTGACGGCCGCGTAGTCGCCTCAGTCGGTCAGTCGACCGTCCCAGCCAATATATTGGGTATATACCCATCACACATGTTGTCACCATCACACAGGTTATGACACCTTAGACGCGTCAGCTTGGGAGACCGCCAGCTCGATTCAGTGATGTATGACCGCACCGACGGCTAAGGGCTGTGTCCTACAAGAGCTTTCCTCCCCTCCCCACCACCACCAGGCCCACCTGCAAGCTCTTGAACATCTCGTCGTCCAGGCGCTCCACGAATGCGACCAGGTTGCCCCACACGCGCACCTCGCCAGCAACACCGTCAGCACCAGGAGCAGCCTCCTGGGGGCGCTCCTCAGACGCATCAGCTGGGGGGGCGGGGGAAGGGAGGAGTGGTGGTGAGGGGTGCGGAGGTGAGGGGGACAGGCAATCACAACGTCAGAAGCAGAAATGATGCGAGACACACTGACATGCATGCTGCGCTGTCTTCTGTGTGGTGGGGTATACCCGATGCAGGCAAATGCAATCATGAAAAGACTTGCAAAGTCCGAAGCTGAAGTTGAACGGCCTGTCCATGCACTGACTGTTGCATATGATCCCTTCACCCTCGGTATCAAAGCCACCCCCTTCCCCCCTCCTCTTCGCTGACCTGTGTCGTCAAGTACAATGTTGGTGTGTGTGTTGAGCAGGTCCATGATCTCCAGCATCACAGACATGCTGCGCTTCCACAGACCAACCTGGCAGGGCAGGGACAACACAGCAGCAAGCAGCCGCCCAGCAGTAGCACACATGTCAATCAGTGGAGGCTGGAAAAGCACGACAGACTCTCTGCAGGCTGAAGATGGTCATGTGTCTCACAAACACTGCACATCACGCAAGGTGACTATCTCCATGAGCTGCTGAACATGGCACCTGGTTGCGACCTGCATTGCAGTACAAATCTCCACTGCAGTACGTACCTTCATTGCAGTACAAAACTTACACTGCAGCACAACCCCCATTGCAGTACACACACCACTGCAGCACAACAAGGCAGTGTATCCACCCCCCGCCCCACCCTTCCCTCACCTTCATGTAGCTGCTGATGTTGGGGTTGAGGTCAAACAGGCTGCTGACCAGCTGGCTCATCACCTCCAGCTTCTGGGGCACACCCTTCGCCACAGACGACAGGAACGCAAGCATCTCAACCTGCAGGAGACACACACAGCAGTAGTAGCAGCAGCAGCAGGGCAAAAGCAGGGACGATGCGGCACAGACAAGGTCAGGGCCAGTCAGGGTGAGAGGAATGCACAGCCAGCCATCCAGCCAGCCGGCCAGCCCTGGCAAGCTGTGCAAGCCTAACAATCACTGCAGCAGCTGGCATCCCGGCCATCAATATTGCGTTGATGCTCTCTCCTGTCCTGCAACTTTGTGCTTGTGACTGACAGCAACTGTCAGGGGCTGTGTTTGTGAGGATGGATAGAGTCAATGTTGAATGGGCTGCATCTGTTCCCCCATCTTGTGGTGCATCACACCTGAAGATTGGGCACAGTCATTGACTTTCATTCAAAGTTGACTCTGTCCATCCTCACCAACACGCCCCGCTCCTATTCAGTTGCTGGATCTCCATGCCCATCTGTGTTATCACAATGCCACCCCGACCCTCAAAACAGACCCCCCCCACCTGTTCGTGCTTGTCTGTTCCCTTGCGTCCCCTGCTGGTGACGATCTCCCTCAGCTTCTTGGCCACCATCTCGTAGGTGATCTCAGCGGCATCCATGGTCAGCAGCTTGTCCTTCTTCTTGGCATGGCCTGGAGGGAAGGAGGGAAGGGGGGGGGGGGGAGGAGGGGACAGGAGGGGTTCAACCAAGGCTTACATGTGTGGCATACATGCAAGAGCTAGATGTGATGATCTACCTTTGTGTGTGTGCGCAGAAGGGGATAGCAGTACATGAAACGGGGGAAGGATTGAGCTTGAAGTACTTGTGCTTGGGCAGAAAGGTGTGGAAGCATAGTGCATTTCCCCCCTCAACACAACCGCTTGACACACCACCAAAGCACTGCTTTGCGGCAAGTGCTGCTACTGCTGAACTGCCACGGCTGCCGCTCCTGCCCCTGCTCCTGCCCCTGCGACTCCTCCTCCTGCTGCTGTCTCACCTGCGCGCTTGTCCACGATCTCCCGCTCCTCCCCCTCCTCTGCCTCACTCTCACTGCTGCTGCTGCTGGGCTCCTCCTCCTGCTGCTCCTCATCATCAGCAAATGCACTGGGGTCCTCCCTGGGGGGACACACATACACAAGCACATACAGCACACATGTGTGTTAGCACTGACAGTTTGATGTGAGGGAACCCGTGGAATCCTAGTAACATATGCGTGTGAAGGACTGCATCCAGTCAAGTCACCGTCGTCCTTTTGTGACCCATACCCTACCACTGCCACCACCCGATCACACCACTGCCACCACCCGACACGACTGCGAATCAAAGTGTGCGTCCCTTGCATGAGTGCTGCGCTTTCTGACCAGGACTGCATGCCTGTGCACCAGATGTATTGTCACTGTCACTCCCCCCGCACCTGTACTGCTGCACCAGCTGTCCATACTCGTCGGTGCTGTTGTGCTTCTTGATGCGCTGCCTCATGGTGTTGAGCGCCTTGGCGTTGGTGGGAGACATCTTCTTCTTGAGGTCGCGGTTGGCGAGGGTCTCTGTCAAGGGGAGGGGTTGGTAAGGAGGTAAGGAGAGAAAGAGGGGGCAGAGGGTTGGGTGATGCGGTGGAGAGGTCAGCAGGATGTGTTTGAACTAACAGCACCACCAGGACCGTCAGCTGCAACAGCAACACTTCCGCCAATATCACTGGTGTCAACAGCACTGGCTGGCTGGCCTAAATCCCTGCCATGACAGACTGCCCCTTCCCACGTCTCCACACACCATGCAAGCCCCCTCCCGTGCCTGTCATTGTTCATCACCTTGCATTCACCAGGTTGAACACGTGCCCCCCTCAACCCTCCCCCCTCACCCCCCCCCCTCTCACCGTTGAGGAAGTCCTCCAGCTCACAGATCATGCGCACATACAGCTTGGGCACCCCCACGCCATCAGCCACCTTGCGCGCCTTGTCCAGCCGCTTGTTCAGCTCATCAAACAGAGACTGGATGGCAGACCAGTCGTTGATCTTCATCTTGTTCTGTGGAGTGAGGGGGATGTGAGTGGGGAAGTAGACAATGGGTGTCAGGTTGGCATATTGCCAGGCAGGAAGTGCAATGCAAGCAGGTGGGAGGGTGCGTGGCAGCGCCCCTGCTGCTCTTCTGTGATAATAGCTGCGGCTAGCAGATGTGCACTGCTGCTGCTGCTGTTGCGCCTTGCTGCATTCGTGCTGTTGTCAGGCATATGGTGCCCAGTTGCCCCAAACTGGTGCTGCACAATCTTCTGGGCATGTTGATGCTCTTGCTGCCCCTGACTCTTCCGCCTGTAATTACTGCTGGTTGCTGCCAAACCCGCTGCTGCTGCTACCAGGCTGGTACTCAGGCCTGCTGCTGCTACCACAATGTGCCATAATGTGTGTGCTGTTGCTGTTGCTGCTGCTGCTGCGTGTTCTGGTGCTGCTGCTGCTGCGTGGCCACCGCCTTGGCCGGACGCACCCTGATCTCATCGCATGTGTCTCCCAGCTCGCTGAAGCGCTTGTCCTTAGCTGACTTGAGCACCACACGCCTGTCGCCATCACTGTCAGAGTCGCTGTCAGAGCCAGCAAGGAACCTGCAGGGCAGCACAGGGGACACACAATATGTGATGAGACACTACTCCAGTAACAGCATGCATGTCTCCCTAGTAATCAACGTCTATCCACGTGTGCAACACACATGCACACAAAACCGTTGGGTCAGGATGCGTGCCACCAGGCACCCCCAACAGATGTCCTGTTGGCCTGCACTGGGCCGACTGCTGCCGCTACAGTGTCAATTGTGTTGACACCCCCTCGCCAGTAACTTCACGCCCCAACACTGCTAGCTTTGTGTCATCACCCCCTCTTCAGCAACAGCGCCTCAGCACTGCTGAACTGGGGAGCAACCTTCAGTGGATACTAATTCACCGTCCAGCCCCCCCCCCAAACCCGCCCAAGGCCCTAAAGACAGCCAAGCTGCCATAAAAAGCTCCCTGCACAGGCAAGCTGTTACTGGTACATGCCTCCATGTCCCATCCGGAGGCAGCTGCATGCCAGCCTGGCAAAGCGAAAGCCAGATCGCTGGTTGCAACAGTCACCGACCCCCACAGGGGGTGTGCTGCTGAATCTGCACCCCACCCATGCCAATATACGGTCACTGCTGCTGTGAGGCATGAACAAGCTATCCAAACAACCATCAGCAGTGTCAGCATGCTGCGGCCCCACACACCATCAATTGCAACTGCTGGGGCGCCGCATCACTGCTTCTAAATATAGTGCTAAGGGATGATCGCAGCAGCTGCTTCTGTGGCTCAAAACACCCGTAACATAATGCCTCGTGCCTGATGTGCTGGTGTTCCCTGCCTCTTTCCCTGCTAGTCTTACTGGCCTCCTTGAGCAATGCATAGCCAGATCGGCAGCATCTCTGCCCGCCCTCACCTGCTGGCTCCCTTCCTGGGGGCATCGCTGTCAGAGTCAGAGTCGCTGTCAGAGTCGGAGTCGCTGTCGCTGTCCGAGCTTGAGCTGCTGCTGCTGCCTGAGCTGCTGCTGCTGTCATCTGAGCTGCTGCTGCTGCTCTCCTCCTCTGTGGCAGTCACCTCCTCCTCCTCATCGCTATCAGACGCTGCCCAGAAGCGAGACGCCTGCATGAAACACCAAAAGAGTCAAAAGGTCAGCCCCAACCGCCAAACGCCAGCTGAAACCACTGGCCCAGGCAAGGTGGATGTGATCGCGTTGGTTTATTGTCTGAGCTTGACCATCAGCACGGCTGCCTGCCCCAATCGCACAAATAAGACTATAGCTGGTGTCCTGCGGACTGTAGGCACGTCATGCTCACCATGCTGTTGAGTGTGCACGGACGGCGGCTTGCACTGGTCAGATGAGAGCGTCTGGCGCCCCGCAAAGACGTTTCAGTGCTTGATCGCACGCAAGGGCCGTCAGCAGCTGTCTAGCGGGCGCAAGGCAGAGTTGAGGCAGGAAGTGTGAGAGGTGCAGTCACTCATTTTCAGAAAATCTGAAGGGAGTGCGTTGTACCCCACTATCCACTAGCTCAAGACCCATGCCTACCAACTCCTCTTCTCACTCCCACCTCCAGCCCCCTCCCCCCCTCCCTTGGGGGTGACTGAGCACATACGCCCCACCGCTGATAGCATCATGGGGTCGCCTGGAGTGCCTTTTTGCATATTGCAACTGCTGCAGAAGCAGCAGTCCGACAAGTGTTGGTGGACACTCTTGATGAGGGCTGGATTACCACTTTGCACCTCCACCTCACACCACAGACTGTCTCCCTCTGAGAGGGTCAAAGGTGCCGGGGGGGGGGGGGGGGGTGCTTTGAAGCAACCCACCACTAGCAGACAGCATCAGCTGGAAGTGCATGACACTGGAATAAAACCGCATCGCAGAGCATTGCCTGTTACAAAGGTTGGGGGCCAGCCAGCAACTGAACGACCCCTTCCACAGTAGCGCAAACGCTTAGCACCCACTGTAGCAGCACCCACTGTAACTGTACACAACAATGTAAGAATGTCCCCAACGATGTATGATTGTCCCAACAGCCATCAATACTCCATTACATGCTCGTTTCAACTGCAAGCACCCCCCCCCCCCCCCCCCCCCCCCACCAGCTGCCAGTAAGATTGACTCCAGCCACCCAACAGTGACCTCACACGACCCTACTGCGCTGCTGGCTCAGCATCGACAGCTGGTACCGCCACTGCTGCTGCTGTGCCTGCTTTTGCCATCACTTGCGCGGTGTTGACATGTTGCCCCCTGAGGGTGAGTCATCATCAAAATCAAACAGCACCCATGCCAGCGCCATGAACATCACACCTGTGCTGACAGCTGTGCCAAGGTACTCCAGCGGCTGACACAAACACAACAGGGCAGCAAGGGGGGCACACGGGCAACACAGCACGACAACCTGTCAGTCGGCCACTGCCAGAGTGACAGCTACAACACACTTGGTTGTGGGATGATCTACATGTGGGCAATCCTCCATAAAGGACTGCTGGCAAGCCCGTTGATCAGCACACAACTGCTGAAAGCTCAACACCGGGTGCCCCATTTGCCTACCCTGATGCACAGGCACCGCACCATGCCTCTGCCCTGCAATAGCCTCTGCCAGGCACACTGCGGCCAGCCTGCGGTGCAGTCTCCCCGCAGAGCAGCTGCCATACGCTGTGGTATAGGCCGCAGCCGCAGCAGCAGGCTACACCGAGTAGCCTGATGCGCATGCTGCTGCCTGCAAACTCAGCTCTTACAGCAGCCACTTGGTATCCGCTGACAGTTTCACACTGCCACCCCTGGGTTGCCACACTCTAATCAGCGATCACTGAGCTGTGTGCCATCACTCACCGAGTCTGCAAAGGTGTAGTTAGCAGCCCCCAGCCGCAGCCCAATAGTGAGCGCGCCTAGGGCAAAGCTGGCAGGGAGGTATGTGGGGCGCAGGTATCGCTCCTTGATGGCACGCCAACCCAGCTCCTGGAAGGGCAACAGAGCAGCCCCACCGACAGCCAGAGGGGGTCAGTCAGACTCCGTGAGGGCAGCAGACGCGCACGACAAGCATGGTGCTGCTGCATCAACATGCCATGCCATGCGTATTGCCAGCAGCGCTGCTGCCTGTGCTTGCAGCGAGGCAGCTGAGGTGCCATGAGCAGCTGCAGCCAGGCTGGCAATTGATGTCCTCCCAGACATGAACACCTTTCATACATGACAAAGCTCCTCTGCTCCTGCACAGTGATCCATTGCCGGTGCCGACAGTGATCATAGTCATCCACCTACCTGGAACTTTGGTGTAGCATTTGCGTACTGCTGCTGCTGCTGCTGCTGCTGCTGCTGCTGCTGCTGCTGCTGCTGCTGCTGCTGCTGCTGCTGGAACCCGCCATAGCCAGGCTGCTGCTGCCCTGGGGGTGGAGGTGGAGGTGGCATGGGTGGAGGAGGTATAAAGTCTCTGTCTTGTGGCTCCGCATACTGCCTGGCTTGCCGCTGCTGCTGGTAGCCCGCACGAGGCTGCCTATGTGGCGCTGCTGCTGCCCGGGTATAGAGGCCACTGCAACAGTGGCAGCCTTGTGGCAGCTGGATGGCGAAAGTGCTTGATGATGCCATTGGGCGATCGGCACGCACGTTGATGGTTTTGCTGTGGCCAAAGTACTGTGCTGCTGCTTGTGCTGCTACTGCAGCTGCTGCTGATGCAAGGTGGCCTGCTGCTTGCGTCGTTAACCAGATACAGCAGATTGAAAGATAGAAACAGCTCTACGGCGTTGATCGTACCAAAAGCAGGACCAAGGTTTTTGAAGGTTAGTAAGCGGGCAGGCAGATCATCGTCGAGGCCAGCTGCTGAGACGAGCTTTGGACTGCTGGGGGACTTACTTATCCTTTCTCACGATTCACAACCCTTGAGAGGGCCAACATACTGCAGTCAAGAAGTGATCCTAGCCAGGGACCTCAGAAGCAGTTGGCAGTGGGCTCCGACTGACGACAGGGACAATGCAGCTGCCAGCTCTGACAGGGCGTGCTCTGGGTCTGGTGCTGATCTTTCTTACAGCCATAATCTGGTGAGAGCACTGGGGCTGTCATCAGCAGCAGAGCAACATGCTTTGTTGACGCAGTCCTGTCCCGCTCAAGCACACGCATCCACCTGCTGTGCTTGGTAGTGCTCAGCACACAGCACAGGCAATTTGGTGTGTGCTGCCACGCACCTGATGTCTATCAGTTGGATAGCCCATCCACTTTGCGACAGAGTAGACAGTCTGTCCCAGCACGCTCTTCAAAACAGCAGCGGCATCTGGGCCACCCACAGCAAGCAGTGGGTGCGGACACGCATCAAGGGTGTTTTGACACCTGCACATCAAGTAATGGCTGCCAAACACTGTCACAGTGCCTGCAACAAACACACCGGGGCCATCACCTTCCAGTACTGCCTCTCCCCCTGCAACCCCTACTGCCATGCCTGCATGCGTGTTGCTGTTGTTTCACACTGACCCGCCTGTGCAGGGTTGCTGCCAGCTTTGTGAGTCAGCTGCTGGTGACGCAGCAGGAGGGGCGCACCAACTTCAACGTGCCTCCCTTCCTGCTCACATACCTATCCACCAGCATCTTCACAGTCTTCCTGCCACTGGTGCAGCTGAAGAGCCTGCTGCAGGAAACGTGGCTGCTCAGGTCAGGAAAGATAATGGTTAAGCATGCGGCAGCAGCAGCAACAGCAAACAATACAGCACGTGCGGCCGGGGACTGTACGAAACGGGAAGCAGCATTTGCTGACAGAAAGCTGTGGCTGCAGGCTCCTTCTGCTGCCATCAGCACTAGCAACAACACGACATGCCCTAGGGTTGGCGGTGCGCAGCAAAAAGAAGGTTGTGTCTTTGCAGTGGGCACTTGCCCCGGCAAGCCTGCTCAATAGCTGTCACAGCAGTCTCTGCTAGTACAAGCCCACCGCAGTACGCAACGTGTTTTCAGCTGTCTCACACAGTCTCAGCACTTGCACGTATCATGTCTGCTGTCTGTGCCGTGTTGTGCTGACCCCTGCCGTGCCGTGCCTTGACGTTCTGCCCCACAGGCGCAGTTTCAAGTACAAGCCGCTGGGGGATGATGAGGAGTCAGCACCCATCACTGCTGCAGTCGCAGCAGACATGGGTGCCAGCAGCAGCAGCCCCTCCTGCCATGCAGGAGGGGGAGCAGGGGGCCTCACAGCAGACCTTGAGGCTGCAGAGGCTGCCGCAGCGGCTGAGGCAGCATCAAAGGCAGTACGTGCATCACGTGCCGCCCACAAGGAGTCATTCACAGCAGCTGCACAGGTGGGGTGGGGTGGGGTGGGTGAAGAGGGGCACACACACTCTCTCTATGACACGGCACAAACTTTGCAGGCTGCCTGTCTGTGCTCACAGCATGCCGCACTCCATCCAAACTTGTGCTCCAGCATAACGGCATACACGGGCATGCTTGGTGACAGTACTGCTGCTGAATGTCCAACCCAACTTTTCTGCCCCCTTTCCCAAACCCACCTTGCGCCCCGCTGCTGCTGCAGTGCTTCCTGCTGTGGTTTGCCGCGCAGTTTCTGTTCAACCAGAGCCTGAGCCTGACGAGTGTGACCAGCAACACCATCCTCAGCAGCACCAGCAGCCTCTTCACCTTTGCACTCAGCATGGTCTTCCTCAGGGAGCCATACTCAGTCGCAAAGCTGGCCAGCATCACAGCATGCATAGGAGGTGAGGGAAGAGGGAGGGGCTTTGGGGCGCATGCAACATGCAACAAGGACGAAGCAAGAGTAGGGTTGGCATGAGACATGAGACAGGACAGGGGGCTCCAGGGTTCAGGGAGCCTGCAGAGGAAGCGCCGAGTTGAGCAGCATGTTTGGAAGGTGAAGGGCAGGCTGCCTCTGGCGTGGTGGGGCTCCCTTGGTGTCATCAGTGTAGTGCTACAGGCAGTCAGGGTTCTCTATGGCAGCAATCGCCAGACTCCGAGTGTTCGCGCCAGGTCTGCCGCAATGCATGCACAACAATCCTTGCTGCCGTCTCTGACTGATATCAATTGCCATTGTGCTGCTGCTGGTGTGTGTGCAGGCACATTGCTGGTGACGCTGTCAGACGAGAGCAGCAGCAGCACCAGCAGCGTTCGCGGCAGCTCCCTGGCAGCTGCTGTCGCTGGCAGCAATGCCACAGCACCAGCCGTCGCTGCCGTGCCTGGCAGCAGTGGCAGCAGCAGTGGCCCCAGCCACTCTGTGTGGGGTGACATGCTGTGCCTTGTGTCTGCAGCATTCTATGCGTGCTACACCATCGTGTTGCGCAAGGCGTTGCCAGATGATGATGAGGCTAATGTTGCGCTGTTCTTTGGTTACGTGGGTCTGCTGTGCTCCGTGGTGTTTGCTCCTGTGGTGGCGGTGCTGGCAGGCGTTGGGGCCCTACACCTGAAGACCATCCCCTCCAAGGCATACCTAATCATCTTGGTGCAAGGTGGGCGTGGGGGTGTGGTGTAAAGTATGAGGTGTCTAGACAAAGGAAGTGCATTCAGCCAATCCATCAACCATCCAAAGTTGTTTGAAGTGAGAGGTGGCGCCATTTGGGTCAGCCTGCTGACACACTTCATGTCTGCTGAGCAAATGGAGGCTTGCCAACTAGTCATGTGTGCATGCTGTGCTGCCAGCAACACCAGCATCAGGTAGCGCCACGTGCGCAGCTGCAGATCACGCACAGGCAGACACACCACCCTCTGGCACCTCACCTTTGCCATTCCGCACTAATCACCTGCCAGTGGCTATGCTCATGACCGCACCAACTTTGCCGCTGCCACTGCTGGACGCATGTTCCTGCAGGCATCTTGAACTACTGCCTGAGCGACTACCTATGGGCCCATGCCGTGCTGCTGCTGGGGCCCACCATCGCCACCCTGGGCCTATCAGTGCAGATCCCTGTGGCAGCAGTGGTGGAGGCCATCATAGGCCACCCCAAGTGGCTCAGCACTGGGGCAGCCATGGCCATGACCCTGTCGGGCACAGCCCTCATCATGGCAGGCTTTGTGGCGGGAAACCTGGCGGGTGGGGGCCACGTGTACGGGTCACACCACAGGGAAGGTGAGTGGGAGGCCTGTGTGTTGCATAGCTGCTGCCTGTGGGTCCATGTGTGCAGGGTGGGTTGCAGCAAGGCTGGCTGGTGCAGTTGGGGTGTGGGTGTGTAGACACAGCAAGTGCATCCAGCCTGTGTTGAGTGCAGCCGTACGTTACTGGCAGCACTCTTGACGGTGCCTGCAAAACCTGTCCGTCACACCTGCCACAAGCACCAGACATGGATGACATGGGGCGGCTAGAGCAGCACTGCAGAACAGCACGAGCCTGATTCCCCTCATCACTTGGGCTTGCTGACCCCGAATCCTGTACTGTCCTGCACTGTACTGAACGTGCTGTCTCTGCCCCTTCAGACATGGGTGATGTGGAGCGGCTGGAGCAGCAGTGCAGGTCACCAGGGGGGCTGCAGGACGACAGCTTCACCGACCACAGGCGCAACGCATCACCAGCACGCCTGAATGGCAGCACCCGCCACACCAGCCAACACAACGGCAGCGTCTTCAGGCCACAAGGCCCTGCAAACTCAGGCAGCGACTCAGATGGGGAGGGCAGCACCCCTCACTCGCCCTTCCTGCACAACAGGAGGCAAGAGGAGCGGCAGCACTTTGCATCTCTTGGTGAGGGGTTGAGCATGCCGGTGTCAACGCATGCCAGCACAGGGCGGCCCCACAGCAGCAGCCCAGGGGCCAGCGGCGGCGGCAGCCCCTCGAGGCGCTCTGCTGCTGCTGCTGCTGCTGCTGCTGCCGCTGATTGCTACTTGGCTGGCAGCAGCAACAGCAGCAGGACCCCGCGTGCAGCAGCAAAGGGCGCGGGACAGCTGTTGGCGGGGTCTTCATCGCCGCCCCGGCAGCAGCAGCAGCAGCAGGCGGCCAGCGGCAGCCCGCTGCAGCGGCAGCAGCAGGGCTCCCAGCATTGGGAGAGTATAGAGCTCAGCAGCAGTCCGTTTGGCAGTGACAGGAAGAGTGGGGAGCAGGAGGGGTCTCCGTCTGCACTGTCAGGGCTGAGGCCCAGGGAGCAGCTGCCCCAGAGATCACCTCTGGGTGCTGGCAGCGCTGTGGGTGAGGACAGCAGCAGCAGCGTACAGGCGGGGCAGGCAGCAGCTGCAGGGCTCCTACAGCCGACCACAGCAGCCGCTGCAGGAGCAGGAGCAGACTTGTTAGGGCTGGAGGAAGGGCCCGACTCAGAGGTGCAACATCGCTGATCTGTTTTGTGGACTGTCACATGTAACAGCTTGTACGGAGGGTCTGCTGGTGTGGCGAGAAGGGTGTGGCTGGCCTGTTACTGCCAAGTTTGTGCTGGGACAACACCATGGTTCAACCATGTTGCCACACAACTGCATTGACACTTTGGCTACATGTTGACACAGGCTACACGGTGGGGGGGTGCATCTTCTGCAACAGGTGGTATTTCCTTGCTGACTGTGTTTCATCTGCAAGATAGGATGCCATTAATCATTGGAAAATGCAAGGGATGGTTCACCACTCCTCCAGCACCATTTACTACATAATGCAATTGCTATGATGCAATGGCTGAAGCTGACTATTCGCTTCTGTGTGTGCTGTAAGCGATGCTATTGCCACAGCAACTCAGGGGACCAATCGCAGCTGCCCTGACACTATTTGCCACATTGCATGTGTTCCAACCAATTTGTTGCAATAACCCTCTCCTGCACTTGCTCTTGCAAGCTCAAGGGTTTTGTTGGCCGTTGCTGCTGTCCACACCAAGTGTCCTGAATGATACTGAGGTCCCAGCAGATCAAGTTTGCTGTGAAGCAGTGAGTGCACTTACTCACGATCAAGCTGCACATACGTACGCAACAACAGCCAGGTCAGCACTGCATCTCAGCAGCCGCTTGCTGGCAGCAACATCAACAGGTCAAAAACATAGAAAAGACAACACAACAACGCCATTTGATCAATGGCTCACTCAGTTCTTGCCCCAGGGGTCCCCACCCTTGCCCTCCACAACAACATCCGCCTCAACAGCCTCAACCTTAGGTTCGCTGCTGGCCTTGGCTTCACTGCTGCTTGGACTGCTGGGGGCTGCTGCTGCTGGTGCTGCGCTGCTGCTGTCGCCACTGCTGGCGGCGGCTGGTGCTGGCTGCTGCTCTGGCTCCTCCCCCAAGTCGTACCCCAGCGCAATCTTCATGAGTGTGTAGACCTTGCTGGCATAGTCCTTGGGCTGCTCCAGGGCGAAGCCGCTGGTGAGCAGGGAGGTCTCGTACAGCAGCTCAGCAAGGTCAGCAGCACGCTCCTTATCGTCCTCATCAAGCAACACCTGGCAGGGACAAAGCAGAGAGACAAAGCAGAGCTCAGAGCGCAGAAGCAGTGAGGAACGCAAAATGGAGACAGCCTGATTGACGGTGCGCTAGTTGGACCGTAACTGGCACTGCGCATGAGGGTGAAACTGCCAGCACACCAGCTGCGTGTGTAAGTTAGGGCATATGCACGAGTTTCACACGGTGTGGGTGTTGCCTCAGACATCCAAGGAAGGAAGTACCGCAACAGCTCTCAAGCCTGCGCAGGCGAAAGCTCTAGACGGGCCCTGCGAATTGTTTCTGAGAACGGCCCAATTTGGCAATCTTCATCATCAGCAACACACCCATACAACATCCTGCCACTCGCTAGCCAACCAATCCTCCCGACGCAATTTGCGCAAGCACACTGTAATGCGCAACCCGCAGCCCTACTAGCGGTGCATGTCACAATCCTCACACAGCACAGCACCGCACTGTAACCACACCAAAAGCCCCTCACAAAAGCCCAGCATGGCCAAAACCCTACACACCACACACGCCACCCACCTTGATGCCGCGCACGATCTCATGCTGTGGGTTGATCTCCAGGATCTTGCGGCCGCGCATGTAGTCCATGGCCCTGCTGTCGCCCATGGCCTGGCTGCGCATGATGCGCTCCATGTTGGCGCTCCAGCCAAACTTGGATGTGACCAGGGCGCAGGGTGAGTCCAGCAGCCTGTCTGTGAGCACCACCTTCTCAACGCGGTCGCTGAGGGACTCCTTCAGGAACACCAGCATGTCCTTCAGCTCCTTGTTGGCAGCCTCAAGCTGAGGAGGGGAGGGACACAGCAGGAGGACAGGGGCACACGCAGCAGAAACCAAGCACAGTCAGTTGGTATGAGGGCGTATCGGATAGTGGCTGCTGCATGCCTTGCCAGCCTCAAGCTGAGCACGCAAGACAGCGGCAGCAGCGATACAGACAGCACACAACAAGCCCGGCACAGTCAGTAACTATCAAGGCGTGTTTGATGCGGCTGCTGGTGTGTTGGCAGTCTGACGCTTGGCTCCTGTATGTCACATGCACATCCGACTGCGATAGTCCACGCGGCTTGTAGGGCATGCATCTCACACCCCATAAGGATGAAGCACCACCATAAGCTTATACAGATGAGCAACAGCACCACCAATGAGCACCAACACGCAGTGAGCACCAGCAACAGAATGCATGCAGGCAACAGGCACAACAGCCGAGCGCACCTTCTGTGCATCCTCCTCGCTGCCCAGGTTGATTCCCTCCTTGCTGACATCAATCAGCTCCTTCTCACCAAACTTGGCCAGGTTGGTGACCATGGCCTCGTCAATGGCCTCAGTCAGGTACAGCACCTCATAGCCGTCAGCAACCAGCTTCTCAACAAAGGGAGCAGCCTTGGCCACCTCGATGCTGTCAGCAGCCTGCAAGCACGTGCGACGCGCATGTTGAAAGTCAGCACGTGCGACGCACATGTTAAAAGTCAGCTGGAGTCGATGCACTGGCCAGCACAGTGGTGAAGCCTGGTGACACGGGCACTGCCGACAGCGAGTGCTGATTCCGTCGTGTTGCAAACCAGTGCACGAGCCCACAGGTACCAACGGAGTAAAAGAACGGGAGCATTGCTGCAGGGGCTGCATGCAGTGCTTTGTGCATGATGGAGACATCGGAAATCCAGTGCCAGACTTCGTTCACCAGCCCCATCACTGGCACCCCCCCCCCCCGCCGTCAACCTGCGCCGGCTCACCATGTAGTAGATGCCCTTCTGTCCCTCCTTCATGCGTGCCACATACTCCTCCAGGCCCACCAGGCTGTCGCCCTCACACTTGCTGCTCACAAAGCGCAGCAGCTTGGACAGCTTCTCACGGTTCTCCTGGTCCTCAATCACACCAACCTGGCAGCACACGACACACAGCAGGCACAAAACGCACAAGCGCAGCACACAGGCACAGACATGGTCAAGCCAAGTTGCAACAAACAGCTGAACGTAAGGGTTAAGCCTGCGCCCGCCGTCATGGCCATCTCACCCAATCACGGTCACCAGCACACCCTGCAAACCCACGCAGGCCAGCGGCAGCACAACCACACGCCTGCTACCAGAGCAGCTACAGGCCGCCATACACCTGGCACTTGAAGACTGCTGGACCAACAACCTCCACCACCCCCACACACACCCAGCACAGCAGACACACCTTGATGTTGCGGCCAAAGTTCTCCCAGAAGGTCTTGTAGTCCTCACCGCCCTCCTTCTTGGCCAGGCCCTCAATCATCTCCAAGCTGCGGCGGATGAGCTGCTTGCGGATGACACGCACGATGCGGCTCTCCTGCAGAATCTCACGAGACACGTTGAGCGGCAGGTCGCTGCTGTCCACAATACCCTTGACGAAGCTCAGGTACCTGCAGGAGGGGGGCCACACAGTAGGCAAGATTACATAATTGGATGAGCTGACAAGCGACAGCAGTAGCTGACAGCTAGCATGGGTTGCACACATGACACTTTGGCTAGTGACTGCAGAGCAAGCCAGTGCTCCACTAAACGCGACGCACGTTGGCTGCCGGCCGGCTTGCACAACAGCAACCACACTCATCCTTGTGCATGCGAGCGCCCATCCCTTGGCCAGACCCGAGAGCCCCGCCCACCTTCGCGCCCACAAACCTGTGCTGCATGCACTTGACTTCAGAGCAGGCTAGTGCGCAAAAAAACTACGTCAGCCAGCTGCAGGCCCACTTCCCAAAGCAATCTGTTCAGTGTACACTGTGCAAAGAGTTTGGTTACATCAATGTCTGCAGACGGGTACGCCTTTACTGGGGCGTACTCTTTGGCAGACGTTGGTGTAGCCGAACTCTTCAGACACTGTACACTGAACATATTGCTTTGGTTCACGAGTGGGGAACAACGAGTTGGCAGCTCAAGCGACGGCCTGCCATCAGCAATGCCTTAGCAGGTGTCCGTCTCAGACTCCTAACAAGCCCATCCCTGTTGCATGCGAGCGCCCAGCCTTGTGCCAGACCCCTGCTTGCGCTCATCCCTTCGGCCAGACCAAAAGGCCCCACCCACCTTGGCATGAGGTCCTCATCGAACTCGTCGCTGATGAACACACGCCTGACATACAGCTTGATGGAGCGGGACTTGGCGGCCCAGTTTTGCTGCTCAAAGGGAGCCATGCCAGGCACAAACAGCATGGCGGTGAACTCAATGGTCCCCTCGACGTTGAAGTGCACGTGGGCAATAGGCTCCAGGAACTCGCCAAAGGTCTGCAGGAGACAAGAAAAGGCGGCACGACAGTGGATGCAGCAGTGTCAGCACAGCTATGCTGGAGACTACAACACAGCGCCATAACTGGCAACGGCTGCTGGCACTTTGCTTTGCTTTCAAAAGGAGGTGCTTGCGCAGGGCCACGACTGGTAGAAGCTGCTTGCGGAGCAGTCCACAGATGAAAATGAGCTGATTGCACAGTGTTTGACCAGCCCTGAAGCCAAGGTGGTGCATGTACAGCGCGGCCGCACCTGCTTGAAGAACTCATTGTAGTCTGCCTCGCCGACCTCCTTGGGGCTGCGGGTCCACAGAGGCTTGTTGTCATTCTCAACACGCCAGTCCCACACATCCTCATAGTCGGTCTTCATGACAGGCTCAACCTGGACGCACACCAGCACACCAGCAGCAGCACCAGGTCCAGTCAGCACATGAGGCCAGCACATGACCAGCAAGAGCCAACCCGGGAGAGGCTATGACTGTGCGCTAGAGATACGGCCAGTCAAGAGTGGTAGCAGCAGGCCGCTGTGATTCACACAGCCCAGTAGATATGCACAACGCGCAGTGCCACTGCCGTGCCGGTGAGACGTGCCAGTATTGTTGGTGCTTCTGCAACTCCTGCACTCCCATCGCATCAACATGGGGATGTGGCAGATGACCTCACCTTTGGCTTGTCCTCTCCCTCCTTGGCAGCCTTGTCTGCCTCCTCCTGGCGCTTCTTGGTGGCATCCTCATCAATCACCTGCAACACACACAAACGAAACAACGACAAAACCCCTCAGCACAGTGGACGGAGCAATGCACAACCCCTCTTGCTGAGATAGTGCTGCTAACAAAATCAGGTGAGCATCTCAGGACAGCAACCAGCAGCGCAAATGTTGTTGACACCCAGTAACTAGCCCTCCCTCCATCCTGCTGACTCTGCTAGATTTGCCACAAGGGCAAGCATGCTGGCCTGCACGCTGCTGCATGAGCGCCAACAGGGTCCAGCACATGGAATCAGCGATACAACAGCGCCTCCTGCCTCACCTGCTTGGCCTCCTTCTTTGCAGACCACAGCTTGATGGGGAACTGGATGAACTGGCTGTACTGCTTGATCAGGCGAGCCAGGCGCACAGGGTCAGCAAGCTCCTGGGCATCCTCCTGCAGGAACACAAGAGTGACAGTTACAGTACAGTAGTACAGTTACATGTTTACAGTATTTGGCACGGCAAGCCGTGCAACCGGCAAGGGAGCCAGAGGCTCATCGGGGAACACAGCGCAGCACCACAGCATGGGCAAAGACATCAGCACACTGCGCAGCACTCTGCATCCTTGACTAACACACTGCTCTGCCCCAGGCATCCCCATGAGTGCCAGCACAAGCACAGCAGGCACGGTCATGGCATCCTGCAGCTGCCTTCCCAGCACAACACACACCAGCAGACCACACAGCCGTGCATGGCGCACCCGACAGCTGCATCAAGTGCCACAGCCGCTGCAGGCACCCATGTGATGCCACGCTCAGTTGACCCCACAACCCCACAACCAGACACGCCGCTCAGTTGACCCCACAAACAGACACCCCGCCAACCAGAGGTCCTGCTGGGCTGTAGAACTCACCTTGAGGTGCAGGACAACACGTGTCCCGCGCACCATCTTGTTGGCAGCGTCGTCATCCTCCCTGATGCTGTACTGGTGGCTGCCCACGTTGCTGCTCCACACCCACTGGGTGTCCTCCTCATGAGACTTGGTGTACACAGACACACGGTCGGCAACCTGCAGGCACGACACACGTCAGCACATGCAAACTGTCAAGCACAACACGCGCCCACAGTTCGTGCGCCCTGCTGGGGACCGGGTGAGGTGTCAGGCTGTTAGGCGCAGAATCATCACATCGCAGCAACGCCTGGAAGTGTTATGTACTACTTTTCCTCCACCAGCTGCTACAGGAGGAACTGTCACGGCATAAGCTGAGTCACATCACTACACCCTCCACACTTCAAGGGCCTGCTGCCGCCGCTGCTGCTGTTGTTGCAGCTGCTCACCAGGAAAGCAGAGTAGAAGCCGACACCAAACTGTCCAATGAGGTTGGCATCTCCCTTTGCCTCCTTGACTGCCTCCATGAACTTGCGGGTGCCACTGCGGGCAATGGTGCCCAGGTTGCTCAGCAGCTGCTCCTTGGTCATGCCAATGCCAGCGTCCC
This sequence comes from Desmodesmus armatus, assembly GCA_007449985.2. Classification (NCBI taxonomy): domain Eukaryota; kingdom Viridiplantae; phylum Chlorophyta; class Chlorophyceae; order Sphaeropleales; family Scenedesmaceae; genus Desmodesmus; species Desmodesmus armatus. The sequence goes on from VIIQ02000634.1 coordinate 45,910, forward strand.
TGTACAGACACAAGGCAAAGGCACACACACATGATGAAGCTGGACTCAAGGTTGGTAGACATATACACGTGCATCAAGGACACATAACACACACTGCACAGCATGCATGTGGGACCACACAATTCTATGCAAACCAGAAGCAGGATGGCATCAGATAATACAATCTCCTCACAAAAGTAGGAATTTGATGGTACCTTGTTGTTTTTTGATCCTCACTTGCCATCACTGCCTCACAGCACAACATGGTGGCTGGCTGTCTTCGACAGCACATGGCTGCCCCCCCCCCCACACACACACACACACAGTCTTAGTTGCAGCTTGCATGTATCCAAGCTTGCATGTATCCAAGTACTCCCGCTGTCGACACACAACAAGACCAACACACCACAGTTTGCTATGGTCGCACAAAAAGAACACAAAGAGGGAGGTAGCTCAGACAAGGCTGAATGTTTGTCCACAGCGAGTGTTTCCGCCTCGTTCAGTAGACTATATAATAGGTCATTGGTTGTCCTCATAGCCGTACCCCTCGTAGATAACACACGATACGACACTGCTAACCATGCAAACCACAAACGTACACCACCAGCCTGCCTGCTAACATCCCAGCCAGGTACATCCCTGCCATGGGCTGCTGCCCCCCATTCGCATGCTGACATTACAGGTTGGGAAGGTGGTGGATGCCTGCATGTGTTTCACACTCACTCAATGGTGATGGTGTTTGCCTCCTTGTCTGCCTTGATCATGATCTCCAGCTGATCGCGCCCCTCCAGTGCCTTGGCGTCTGTCACGCCCACAAAGCGCACCTTGTCCAGGGCGTCAGAGGCGTTGCTGATCAGCTCGCGCAGGAACACCTCCCTGTTGCTGTACAGGCTGTTCACAATCATGTCCATCAGGCGGTCAACCTGCAACATCCAAGGCAGCAGCAACACCCTCATGAAGCAATGGTATGTGTGTCCCTAGCAATTGCAGCAGCAGCAGCAGCAGCACAATGGCCGTTGTCTGGCTGCCTTGCACCCACGCAGCTGCTGGTACATCAATACAGCTACTTTAACAATGGCCATCACCGCGGTGTCTGCTGAGTGAGCTCTGAGTGAGGGCTGTGCAGTTGTAGAAGCTTCCTGAAGGGGCTTTCTGGGACCCACCTCTGCCTGGTAGGTGAATGTCTCCTCCTTTGTGGCAGTAGCAGCTGAGCAGACGATGTTGCGGGCCAGCATGCGGTTTGTGGACCTGACTGCGTCAATCTGTGGAACTGCACCGAGGCTGCGGGCTGTGCGAACAGCGCTGGTGTGCAGCTGGCGTGCGCATGCTGCTGCTGCCACCGCTCTCTGAGCTGATCCAGCCCCATGCTTGGCCTGCAACACCGATCAACAAATCAATTGTTTAGGAAACATCCTGACTGGTGTACGTGTGCAGAGAGCCCATCAGACTCACCTGACCAGCCACAGCGCTGGACAACCCGCGTTTGGCAAGCATGGCGACTCGCACGAACATAGACAGTTGCAAGGTTATGCTGAGATTGGCCCTTCACCAGCATGCGCCATGTTATCGTAGTTGCGAGCCACACAGAATTTTCTAGTAAGACCCGATCTGCTGAAACCACGACACCTGTATGCAAACTGAGAATGGGGCATTGCAGACGCTCTTACTCACCAAACAAGAATGTACATGCTGGGAGAGCAGCAGCAGGGCGGCGCCATCGCCCCTGGGACTTCCTGCTGCTGCCAGGCTGGCCTTCAAGTGCTGTCAGGCAGTCAGCCCCAGGCCAACCTGCGCTTGCCTCCAGCGACCGCAAGCAAGGCAGCTAGTATGCCAACACCGGCTGCACCAAACTTGCCAGTGTAGTCAGAGTAACCCTGCAGGCACCATAACCCACCCGGTGTGGTCAGCATGACTCCTGTGGATGCGACGCGATCAACAGGGCAGTGCGAACAGGGCCAACTGCCAACTCACCGCCTCACGAATGTAGAGACAGCAGTACAAAAAGCCAATCACAGCAATGGGCATGGGCAGGGGAAAGCCCACACCCGGCAGGCCCATAGGCTGCAAGGCAGCCTTGTAAGCTGTGATGGCGGCTACTGCACCAGAGCAGCCCAGCAGGCCCGGGGTGTTGACGGCGTACTGCAGTCCAAACTCACGCCCTGCATCAACATGTTTCAGGCGCACACAGCAACATGTTTGTCAACAGCGGAGTGTTTGCAACAAGGTGGGCTGGTGCAGACCGCAGCCAGTATGATGTCCAGCCAGCAGCTGCAGTGTTCGTGCTGTAAGGCCTGTGAGCCCCGCATGCCTGCCTGGCCTAGAGAGAGTTTTTAAATATGCTGGCCCAGTGCTCTTCTTGTTGTGAAACAGCTTGCCCACATCAGCTCAGGGTGGCCTGTCTCACCTCCAGCATCATACCAGCAGTAGGCCAGGTGTGTGCAGCTGCCAACAAGGCCACCCACAACATATAAGGCCAGCATCTGCACGCAGCAACCACGAAGTCATGTCAGCAAGCCACCAGCTGTGTATCAGATGTTGTGCTTGGGATGGCGCATCATCAACACAACTGCGTGGCCGGGATAGGCAGCAGCAAGTAGGCAGTGTTGAGCAGCAATCACATGGGGTGTGGCGGTAGTTGTGTTCCTTACCTCAGCTGCACTGAGAGGCTGTGAGCGCCGATACAGCGCCAGCATCAGCAGGTTGATGGCACAATGCACCACACTGGTGTGGCAAATGCTGCTGGTCAACAGGGTGTACCAGCGGCCATCAGCAATGGCAGCTACTGAAGTCTTGAAATGCTGGGACACTATGTCTCGGACCTGTGGCGATTCGGACTTGGCAAGGATGGTGGTTGCTGCATTCAGGCCAACAATGCCCCAGAAGGCAAGTGACTCGCTGCTCTGGTGCCGCTTGGGGTACAGCCTGGTCGGCTGGAAGGCTTGAGAGTAGTGGCGCTGAGGGTTCTGCGTCAACCCCACCAGGAGCCTCTGCCACATGTTCAATTGCTTGCTGGCACCCTGCTGCAGTCCCTCCTGCCCTGCAGCTGTGGCCTGCTTCAGCAGCTGCTGTTGCAGAAAAGCGGCAGGAAGCCGGTTGCTCAGCTGTCTGACCGCCATCTGGCTGTGATCAAATACTTTCGCAGATCAGCGCCCTGGGTGCGGCGATGAGCGCGAGGAGACAAAGATCCCTAGCCGCTGCTGCTGATCTAGTGCGACGGTTTTCAGTGGTGATCCAGCTCTGCTCAGAATCAGAGCAACCAAAGCGCCCAAGTGCTGAATGTCATGCGCAAGGATGCTTCTTATGCTTGGGCATGCAGGTTTTAGGCGGCGTCCACAGCGTTTGAATGGTGTCAGTTGGCCCTTTCATGAATTCAGCTAGTCTTATACTCGTGACAGCTGGAGCTCCGCCCTCTACGTTTCATCAGAACCTACATGGCAGGCCTCCACATCTGATAAGCAGCAGGAGGGGCTGTCAACACAAACCTGCTGTAGATCACAGCACAAGCTGCATGTCACATGCAACACTCCTTAAGTGCATCTGCTGCCACACCCAAAACGATTACAGACAAAAATTACAGAACAGATGAAAGCGCTTGAAATCTGTACAAGCTGCAAGGTTGCTGGACCCAACAATCCCCCCCCCCCCCCAGCAGCTAGATGCAGGGAGCAAAATTCATGAAGGTGGCTTTGCAGCAACCTTGTCGACGGGAATGCTGATGCATGCGCAGAGAAACGACAAACACAACACAGAAGCCTGGGCCTAACACGCTAATGGCTGACACTCTGCTGGGGGGTGGGGGGGAGCTGACATGCAAACGTCAGCCCTTCTGCTTGGCTGGCCAAGCTGAGATGTTTCGGTAGTCAATGTCACAAGACCACCTGCAAGCGGACCACAGCACACAAAACTTTCATGTGTCGTATTGTGGGCCATGTGAAGTCAGCAGCTATGACAGGTGGTAGTCACAGGTCGCATGTGCAGGCAGAATCCGCACGGCGGCAGCACACGACTTGCTGCCTTCCCGCCAACAGCCACTCTGTACACCCCAGCTGCAAGACCAGCTGCCAAGCCGCCCGGTGCGCGATGCCACAACAGCACATGCCACTCACCGATGCGGGCGATAGTCAAACTGGCCGTAGTACACCCAGTGCCTCCAGAGACCTTGGATGTCCCCCCAGATGGGCTTCAGGTCGGGGTTCTCCTTGGCATAGAAGGTGAAGTCAAAGCACTTGGCATTGCGCGCACGCGCCATCAGCACCGGCCCTGCCTTGTACTTGGCGAGGTCGTCAAGGTACTCGTTGCTGCTGATGCTGCTGAAGTTGCCAGACCATGTGCGCGCCTGCATGACAGAAAGGCGACACAGATGCAGCATGCAGTCACCGTTTCCTGCTGCAACCTGTGCTTCTGCTGCACTTGCCTGCAAGCAGATGCAGTATGCAGTCAAGGGTGCCTGCCATCCAGTGTGCATGTGCTGCGCTGGCTTGCCAACACAATGCATTGTGATCAGGGCTGCTCCACAGCCCACGCCCACAGCCTGAGCTGAGCTGAGCTCAAACAGTCAATGGAGTTTCCTACCTGCTGCTGCCACTGCTGGTACTTTGCTGCCTTCTTGCTGAAAGTGAGCTCACTCTCCAGCATGTAGCTCTTGACCTTGACAAACATGACTTCCAAGGGATCCAACGATGTGCCATCAGAGCTGAACTCAAAGGCAGGAGACACCCTGCGCAGATGACACATGGCACGGGGTGGCATTGGCTGATGCTGAACTTGATGAAGGTTGCCGGAAGGGGGGCGGGAGGGGGGGGGGTGTACCGCAGAAACAGTATGTGCTATGCAGTGCTGGCCTGGGGAGAGTGAACCGTGTCGTGCTTGAGTAAGCAGTGTGTTCAGTGCCATGTTGATTGCCTGGCACGGTGTCGAAGCCATATCAGTATGGGCGATACCAGTGACACATGAAAGAACATGCAGTGGCATGCAACATGCGTTTGGGTGGTGGCAACAACGAATGCCAATACCGCCACTATGTGCATGCCGCAGCGTGGCAGCTTGCAGGTGGGGTGCAACAATCAAGCAGCGACAGCATCAGACCGGGTCCTGCAGCTGGACGCACCGTGCATTGCAGTCCCATGTGGCTTTATTCCTCCAGTCAATACCCTGATAGCGCAGCATCAAGCAGTCAATGCTGTAGCCTGCGTTGAGGATTGCAAGGCTGGAGCCCAGCTCAGAGTAGAATATCGTGTCCCAGCGATCTCTCTGGCAGGCAAACACATGCCGGTCCTGCATCAGCACCTCTAGGCCGACCTGCACACGCGGACCCAACAGCCAAGGGGGTAGTGCTGGTGAGCAGCAGGGAACAATCAGCGTCCTGCACTTGTGTCTGACCACGGATATGATTTTCCCACAAAAGGCACTGATGCCGCCAATGCTGACAAGGCGCATCTTGTGGCTTTAGTGGCGGAAGCAACGCCCCTGCAAATCATGCCTGCATGGTGTGCTGAGTTGGCATGCACACGCACATGTACACCCACATGCAAGCAGCAAAAGGTGGTTGGCTCTGTGGCTCACAAGGCAAAGAAGAGCCAGCCAGCTTGACAGGTGAACCCACCTGATCGGTGGCCACTGCATACGACTGCACATGTGGGTTACGCCGCCACCTGCCGCTGCGCTTGCCATGCAGAGGGGAGCCCTCACAGCTGATGGTACTGCCAACAAGCTTGATGTCTTCGGTCAAACGCGCCGTGAAAGCTGACATCCAGTGGTACACCCCCTGCAGGGCGAAACACGCATGGAGTTGCCGCAGACGGCGGTGAGTGACTGCTCCCACAGTTGCAACAAGCAGTGCTGAGCAAACGTCAGTGAGCCAACAGCAAGGGACAGAGTGCAGTTGCTGTGTGCAGCCGTGCATTGATGTGACTGCCCACCCCCTAGCAAGGAGGTTCCTGGCTCTTTGCTCAACCATGGCCTGCTGCTGGGCAGGTGTGGCAGTTACATCGATGCACAGCTGTACGCGGAATTTATTCCAGCTGCAACTGTGAAGTCACATTTGCCAAGGCCCCTTGTACCATCAGCGTCAACAGACCCTGGTTAGCGCCACAGCGGTTGCGGCTGCCACACAGGTGTGCTGTACTCAGGCTGCACCTGGTCTGCTGCTGCCGTCATCTCCTTGCAAACAACTCACTCTTGCATAAGCTGGAAGGAACGGCCCGCGGACAGATGAGTTGACAAAGAAGAAATAGCGGTACTTGGCAATGTCGACAAATCCAGACTGGAGCAGGAGCCAGCCGTAGCTGCCCCAGTCGTAACACTCATTAGGATGCCGCACGTACGCCGCATGCGATGGAAGAGTTGGCAATTTTGCATTCTGCAGGCAGGCATAACATGCAGCAAGAGGTGACACACGCATTGGATGGCTTCATACACGTGTCAGTATCGGGACACTGTTGTGGTCTCACGAGGTTGCCTGTGCTGGTGCCTCTGCTGCTTTATTGCTAGGGTGGGCCGCAGGACACTGCTGGCTGAAGCAGAAGAAACTCACCTTCAATGATGGTCCCTCCTGCACGATGATGACATGGTCTGCTACTGTGTCATTCACAACTGCTTCTGCTATGAAATACTCAAGATTGTCGAGTGACTGCGGGTCACCATAGGCAAATGTGTAGATGAGCAGGTGGTCCCTGTCTGTATGCAGGATGGGATTCAGCTCTGTGTTCAATGGCGGCCTTGTGGGCCCGCTCATGGACGCTGCCAGCCACCAGGTCCACCCGACTGCTGCTGCAAGCAGTAAGCACAAGAGGATCCTCCATTGTGGCTGCTGCGCTCGGCCAGCTGCATGCAGCCTGCAGTGCAACCCCTTCCTACATACACATGCAAGTGGACAGTAGTCAGAAGGCAGCCTCTACTACAAGTGGCCTGGCGTCCGCATAAGCACTTGACAGCACTCCACCCACCAGCTGCTGTGCAGCAGCTTCACGCCTTTGCTGGTGGCCCGCGATAGCAGTGTAGCTGGTGAACCACGTTGACCTGGTAGCATCTGCTGTTTCACATGCCAGCCACGATTTGCTGGAGCTGAGATCGCAAGCTTGATCTGACTGCTTGTTGATCGAAAGGATGAGCTGCATACCCTCAGGCGCAATCTTTTCGAAAACTTGATTATGCTGCATTCAGTACAACACCAAAGGCACCTTGTGTGGGTTGTTTGGAGGCACCCCCATGTTCAAACTGGGCTGACAGCTGCCGGCAGCCGGTGCACTACTGTGATTGAGGCTTGAAGCCTCTCTGCCTACGGGTGCACTATGTTCTGAGTGTCTTTCAACCAGAGCAAAGATAATCCGTGGCTGTGAAGACCCACACAGGCAGTGTGTTACACCAAACACCGGTCAATTGGATCCCGCCAAGGGCTAAACAACGGAAGCACCACCACACAAAGCAGCTGCACTTGTGTAAGGTGCACGGACCAAGGCTGACGGTGACGTAGGCACCACAGCATGTTCTTTCTTGAGTGACACGGTTGCATGCGAGCTCAGCAGGCTTATGGCTGGTTGGTCCTGTCAGCCAAGGGAGTGCGGGTCACCCCAGTGACAGGGGTCTTCTTTTCAACGGTGCAGGGCAGCGCCGCTTGCTTCTTGGCGGGCGTGGGTGCAGGGAGCTCCTTGACGATGGGGCGCATGCGGGGTGCCGTCCTCTTGTTCTTGCGCAGGGTCTTGTCTGAAAAGCATCACAGCAACAAGCAGGCGTGTTGGACAACAGTCCTCCTTGGTGGTGCCTGGCAAGGCTGCCGATATTCATCCATGCTCGCTTTGCAAACACAGAAAGCGTAAACACTGCAAGGCTGGTCATCTGCTCGGAGTAGCTGTGGTTGCCTCACCTGGGTGCACAGCCACCATGCCCTTGATGAGGGTGGGCGCCCACTTGCTAGTGGTGTTGCCCAGGCCCAGCATGCCCCAGTCGTTACGCCCCCAGAGGTAGACACGTCCGCTGTCGCACACGGCCCCAGATGTGCTGCCGCCAGCCTGCAGTGCCACGACGTCATGCGGCAGACCCTTGACGGCGATAAACTTGTTGTAAGGTGTCTGGCTGCCGGTGCCCAGCTGTCCCCACACGTTGGCACCTGCTCAGCATCAAGCAAAGTCAGGCAGGCAGACGTACAGGTGTTGGATTGTTGCTTTCAGCGGGGCAGCTGTGCTGGCAGCGGGGTTGAATCACTCAAAATCATGACGGTGTGTGTGGGTGTTTGTGCATGCCTGTGCTGAGGGTTGACCCTGACGCACCTGCTGCAAAAGGCCTAACCCTCCCCTTGTGTGCAATGAGGGCAAGCGTGTGCTGCAGGCCAGCAGCGATCTGCACGGTGCGCGCAAAGTGGGCGTCGTCTCCGTCGATGCTCAGGCATGCAGGTGCTGGACCCCACTTGTTGTCAAAGTCACCAGTTGCCAGCTGCAGCAGGAACAACACGTGCATGGGATTGGGCACTTGTATGCAGGCTCGGCTTGTGTGTACAAACATCCACCTGTTTTGAATCTGCCAACCACCTGCAGCAATCAGCATGGATGTGGAATAGGAATGTTACAAGCGGCTTGCTCACCTGGCCGTGCTTGTTGCGGCCAAAGACCAGCAAGGAGCCAGCAACAGTGATTGCAGCAGAGTGGTGTGACCCTGCTGCAATGGATGTGATGCGCTGCCAAGGCTGCAGCTTCTGTGGCTCCAGGGCATCAATCTTGTGGGGTGTTGCCAGCACAATGGGTTGCTCAGGCAGCATTACGCTGACAGCATGAAGAGAGTTGTGGCCGAGCTGTCCATACTTGCCTCCACCCCAGGTGAACAGGGAGCCATCAGATGCCAGCGCCATGGAGTGTGAGGCGCCTGCTGCACACGACACGATGCGGAAGCCCCTGCAGGACAGCAAAGAAGTAGGGGCTATGATTGGGAATACAGCTGCTAGGAATCCTGCTTTTTTTGAATTGCCATGCACCCTCCAGTATGCTCAGAGCTGCACGCCTAATCCTGCAGCTCATGTGCAGCAGCCATGAAGGTTCTGCCAGAACTGGCAGTTGCTTGCATCCCAGTTGCCACCCTCACTGCTCAAGAACCACTCACTTCATGCCCATGACCCTGTTGAGGTCCATGCTGTCAGCAAAGCCACCGGAGCCGAGCCTGCGCGCCGAAATGTGTGCCGCACACACTTTCAGTGACAGCACATTCACACCAGCGCAAGCATGCATGTTGTGTCAGAGGGCCATTACGATGGACACATGTTGTGATGATCCAGTGCAACTTTGTCTGTCAACATAGCCTGTGGCATTTGTACATGCGTCGACAAACTTACTGCCCGTCACCGTTGCGTCCACAGCTCCAAACGCTGCCGGTCTCTGCGATTGCCAGTGTGTGGCTGTGGCCACACGCCACAGACACAATCCTCAGGTCAGGGTGTGTTGACAGGTACGCACGCAGGGGTACATTCACCTGCAGGATCATGGCAGGGTCACAGGCAAACATACAGGCCGTGAACTGGGTGCAGTGCATACTGTGTGTTTCAGGGGCTGATGCCAGCGCGCAGTGACAGCGCGCAGGTGGCCTGTATCATGCATGTGCACGTGGCACATGCACCTTTGTGCAGGTGGAAGATGGGGATAGCAGCTTTGCATTCCCTTGCTGCTAGGGTACACCCTGTGCATCTATGAAACCAGTGGCACCAACCTCTCCTGCGTTGGGCAGCTCATGTCCAAGCTCGCCCCTGCTGCCCAAGCCCCAGGTCAGAAGCTGCCCACGGCGGGTGATAGATGCCGTGTACTCAGAGCCACAAGCCACCACAGCTGGGGTGATCTCCTCCTCCATGTCTGGGTCATCCTGCAGGCAAAATCATAAAGACCGGCACAGTCAGGCTCCTGCACATATGCCGCACGCTCAAGGTTGTGCTGGCCATGCTTGCCTGCACTGCATGCAGCAGTACTCAGCCCTGCCTGCAGGCGCTGTTAACTGAAAGGGCGTGGTGCCGGTAGGGCCAGCACACAAGATGCTGCATGCAGCCAAGCAAGCAGCTGGGCTGTAGTGATGACATCCCCGCAACTCACATAGCATGGCTGGTAGCCAATGCACAGCTCCTTGGGTGACTCTGTGGACCCATAGTCGCCCAGCCCAAGCTGGCCATAGAAACCTGCAGGACAGCAGACAGCCATAACTTTTGACAATGATTGTAGCTGCTGCTGGACAGCCGCTGAGTGGCATGGGCTCTGGGCAGCAAATCAGGGACACCTTAGCACTGGCAGTTCGCACCTCTGCCCATTGTGTACAGGCTGTGGTGTCCTGCTTTGCTGTCGTTGCCGAGGAGCATCAGAGCTGCGGTGTGGTTGGCGCCAAAGGCGATGGCGGTGGCCTGCAGGAAGGTGTACATGGTGGCATCAGGCGGGCGTGCTGATGGCAGTTGGTTGAGGTTCATGCATCCACACCAGCACTGCTGCTCACCTGTGCTGCTGCAGCAGACTGGCTCAGGATGAAGTGCAGGATGGATGTGTAGGTCTCATGAGCCCTGCAGTTGCCACATGGGGACATCGCTGTTGTCAGCACAGATGTAAGCACAGGGCAACCAACATCAGCACTTTGGAACTCGGGGCACATTCCAGAATGCACAGGGCAGGACAGCCAGGCTTCGTCTGCTCACTTGCGGTTTGGCAGCGTGCCCTTGGCACGTGGGATGGCGCGGAGACGGCTCTCTGAGATGTTCTGGATGGTGTTGGTGCGTCTGAAGAAGGAGCAGGTGGTCTCCAACATGGCCAGCTTCTTTGCACAGCAGAGCTCCAGGACCATGTCAAGCAGCTCAGGGGGCAGCTGATCCCAGAGGCCAGCAGGGCGTGCTGGCATGGGCGACTCAGGCAGCCTGCAGCCCTCAGCAACGACTGCATTGCGACGCCGGCCCCTGGCACGGCTCTTGGCCATTGCTGCCTGAAGCTCGCTGGCACATGCTGCTGATGGAACGCTGTCTGTTGGTGGGTTTTCCTTCTGAGCACTGCGCTCTGCCAGTCGCTGGCTCCTTCTTGTTGGTGTTGCAGCTGCCTGGCGCTGGCTCCGACGGGCAGCCTGCTGCCTGGTGCGCATACCTCCTGGTTGTGACCTGCGTGGGGTGTGAATACATGGTCAGTGCTGCCCTGCACCGAAGGGAACGTAATTGCTGCAGTCAAGCTTTCGCGGGTCAACTGCAGTTCGAGGCCTCTTGACAACTTACCTGCGATGTGAACAAGGTAGAATGAGTCAGAATCTGTACGATTGCTCCTGCTGTGGAGCAGGGCGGTTCTGCTGGGAGCTGGCTTCTGCTAGTGTGCGATGCTGAGTGGAACCGCTGGTGCTGATGCTGGATCGCAGCTACAGAGCTACCACACGGTACTCAAAGGGAACTTACGGACTTACCTTACTCGTTCTGGGCACGCAGAGGAACCTATGTCCCCGTGAACTCTGGGTTGGTTGCTGAACCCTACACCCAGGAAGTGTGACTAGAGTAACAACACTGCTTTTGAGGGCTGTGGATGCTGTCGCAGTCGTTTACGGAAATTTGCAGCCCAGAGCATTTGCAGGCTTTGGTGAGGGTGCCTGATTTGCATATCGGCATGGTGTAGATGTGCTTGGGCTGTGCTGGTGCTGTTGGCTGGTGCTGCTGGCTGGGCAGAGGCGGGGTGCATCCACGCACGCGTTTCCTGCCTGCAGCCGAATCACGCTCGCTGCCACATAACTGATGCAAACAGCAGCAACACAGCAGCTGCAGGGTGGCAGCCGGGTCCACGGGTGTGCAGCGTCAACCACAAGCCTTTGCAACTGCTGCGCCTTGACAAAACTGGGGGGAGCCTCACTGCACGTGACGGGGAATCAAGCCCGTTCCAAGGCAAGCACAAGCATCTCCTGTTGCTTATGTCCTTGACAACCTGCAGGATTCCTGCTCTGATACAAACGATTGTGATACTTGGACCCGCTGCCGGCCTGCACACACCCGGTGTGTGACTGCCGCGGCTGCTTTGAGTGCTGCAGCGTAGGGTGGACCATGTCAACCGCACAATCTATGTCAGATTTCTCGTATGTAGTGTTGTAATTTAGGGACAAGTTATGGTGCCGAGGTTCCTGGCTGACAGCCTGTGCTGGCTGACGGAACAGCATAGCAGTCCTGCAAAGTCATGGACAGGCCTCCAGTCTGTAAACAACACCGCAACGCCGCAAGAATGAGCCCACAAGCATGTCTGCATCGCCCAACACACAAAGCGCCAGCCTGCAGGACAGCTGTGACTGCAGCGCTAGCAACTCGGCCAGGTGTGCGACAGTCCTGGGTGCAGCCCAAGTCCTCTCAGGTGGTCTTGGGTCCTCACGGGCCTTTTTTCTTCAACAGGGGTTTGTTGCTGCCAGGCAAGCACATCAGTTCAGAAGCCGTACGTATGCCACGCATGATGTGCTTCCGGCAGGAATACCACAAGAACCAGCATGTGCCTCCGGCGCTGCGCCTCCGGGGCCCCCGCCACTGCATGCAACGCATGCCAGGAGAGATGCCAATCCCACAACAGCATCAGGACAGACAACGGCCAATTCGGCGTACGGCTGAGTTTACTGAACCCTTGAAGGATTGCAGCCTGGGCGTGCTTGTGACATGCCATTGCAACGCTGCCAGTGGACAGCTTGGGTGTGGTTGTGCTGGGCCCCAGAATGGTTGTGCTGGACCATCATGGATCATCTTGGTCAGGCTGACAAAGGGGACCCAGGCCTCCGAGGCCTGGCATGGCATGCAGGCATAGTCAATAGCAGCTGCCACGCACCAAGCTCAAGTAGCACTGGAACAGCTGCGCAGGATGCCAGCTGAGCTGACGGGTTGTGCAGCAATTCTGATGTGCCGCCAAGTTTGCGGCAGGCCGGGGTTGGGCGCCACAGCCAGCTGTGATTGTTGCACCTCTGGCACTATTGTACGCTTGTAACAGACAGTGTGGCCGCCCGATTTGTTGTTTACTGCAACACATGCAGGCCTGCGTTCAGCCGCTCAGGCTTGCACAACCCATCAAAACGAGGTGTCACCATGACACCTAGCAGGCACCAGTTGCAGTGTCACATGTTGCAGGCCAGCAGCTTGTGCTGTGCTATTGTGATGCCATCATCGGATGGACATCTATCCTATCTAGGCTGCCAAGGCTGCTGCTTTTTTATCGTGGTACATGGGCCCCGGGCTGGGCCAACTTGGCGGCCCCAGTTTGGTTGATACATGGGCTACTGCTGCTGGCAAGTGGGAGCGTGAGCGGCCGGTAATGCAGCACGAGGGTCAATATGCTGCCACGACAGTAGCAAGCAGTCTCTGAGCGCCCTGCAAGCCCTGCAACCCAGCAGCTGCGCCAAGCCAGCAATGGATTTGGTGTAGCCACGGCATCATGCTGGTGTTCTCAGAAGGCACCCTGGGGTGCAGGCTGTGCACTTTCAGACGTAAGCGCCACCGCATGTTGCAGCAACAACAGTAGCAGAACTTGTGGCAGGCAGCAGGCACAGTGATGGCGGAACCCTCTCACCGACTGTAGCGGCAATGCTCCTGCAAAGCATCTCATGTCATGTCGCCCTTCTGTGTCGCAGCTGCGATGGATCAGCAGCAACACCAGGCAGCCAGCAGGGGAGCAGGACGCTTACCGTACAACTGGCCAGCGGCGGCTGGGAGCTGGCTTCTGCTAGTGTGCGATGCTGAGTGGAACCGCTGGTGCTGATGCTGGATCGCAGCTACAGAGCTACCACACGGTACTCAAAGGGAACTTACGGACTTACCTTACTCGTTCTGGGCACGCAGAGGAACCTATGTCCCCGTGAACTCTGGGTTGGTTGCTGAACCCTACACCCAGGAAGTGTGACTAGAGTAACAACACTGCTTTTGAGGGCTGTGGATGCTGTCGCAGTCGTTTACGGAAATTTGCAGCCCAGAGCATTTGCAGGCTTTGGTGAGGGTGCCTGATTTGCATATCGGCATGGTGTAGATGTGCTTGGGCTGTGCTGGTGCTGTTGGCTGGTGCTGCTGGCTGGGCAGAGGCGGGGTGCATCCACGCACGCGTTTCCTGCCTGCAGCAACATCATGCCACGGCTTGCTGCCATGCCTGCAGCAACAACACGCTTGCTGCCACACATGTGTACACCGGATGCAAACAGCAGCAACACAGCAGGGTGGCAGCGGGGTCAAGTGACTGGCCCACTTATGCACGAGGAGACGGCCCCTTTGCGTTGGCTCACGGGTTGGGTGTGCTTGCGGCATGCTGCAGTGAGTCAGTGCATTGTGCTTGGCTGGCTGTGCGTAGCTGTGGTAGGCCTCAGCACTGCTGGCGGCCAGCGGTTGTGCTGGGACCATGCTGATAGGAAGGACAGGAGCCTCATGCCCACAGGCCAGCATAGTCGCTGCCACGCATCAAGTGCCAACAGCACTGAGACAGTTGAGCAGGTTGCCGGCTGGACGCACCAGTTCTGCAGCTGACCTGACAGGTTGCATGGCTAGTTTGGGCGCAGCTGCCTGCTGGGGCGTTTCTACAACGGCAGGCTGCGATCAGTCCCTGTTTGGGGTGCCACGCCCATTGCCAGCCTTTGCAAAGACTGAAAAAACTGTGAGGTGGGTAGAAATTGTTGCAGTTCCAGCTTGACATGGGGAACACAAGCAGACTGGCATGTGTTCATGCTGCCTGCCTGCCTGTTCACGCCATGAAGTCCCCTGACAGCACTGCAAATTTGCAGAGGTGACTCAGGATCCCAAGGTTTCATAGGTGCCAATGCACACACTGCAGGCCGGCAGCTGAGTAGTACTGTGGATTTGTCCACGTTGACGTTTTGGGCACAGGTTGAGATCCCAGGCCACAACTTTGCCCTGTTCTTAGGCATGCTATCACACAATCTCCAATATTTTGTGCTTGCAATCTTCAGGGTTGTGTTACATTGTTACCTCAACGTAAAATAGGGCCTTCATCTAAGTGCTGGTCCCTAACGGCTACTTGTGACCAACCAACCCAGTTGAAATCACCCGCAGGACTCCTGCCTCCCAGCTTACTCTCATGCTTGCTGAAATGCCGATGACCAAGTAGCCCAGCACATGGTATCTACACCTGAATCCGACAGACACACAGAATATGCAAGCACCTTTGCGTTCGGGTGCTGCTGCGATAAAATCGACGCAAGTGCCAGCAAGTGCAGAAGGCAGTATGTGCACGAGAGTGTGGATATGATCACAAGTAGCTCCACAGCCGAACTGTACGGCCAGCTGTGGATCCCTTTGCAGTGCACCTGCACAAACCCACATTTGCAAGCATTGCGTTATCTGCACAACGACCATGGCACTCTCAGGATGGTGTGCCAATGGGAACCCAACGAACCCAAACAAGCAACCTGACAAAGCAGGCAGCTGTCTCACCCGCTCAACCTGCAGCCAAGGGATGACATACGCCATTTCACCAAACCTACGCACTGCTCCACTGTCCCAACACCTTTATGTGAGGCGTGTTTTGGGGCGTGCTGCAGCCCAGCACCTGACATGGCGACCATATGCGCTCACAAGAGCGCTGCCGGGGCTGGTACAAATATGCCATGGGGCGCCAATGCTGCAGCTATATGTGAAGCAAGCCCGACTGTGTTTGGTCAGGACCAAGCACCCCTGATCTGCTGCAGCCAGCGAAGCTCATGTGTTCTCAGTCAGTGTGCCAAAGCGTTGAGCATGGGTCACGACACCTCCTGCCTTCGAACACAATGTACAGCATGCAGGTGCCACCAAGTGCTGCCCACTCGGTCAGCAGCACAGTGCTCCCCGCGTGAAGTCACTCTCAATACTCAACAGACATACACACAACTGCAGCAGACCAACCTGCTGCTGCAGGTCCCACACACACCCACACCCAACAGGCACCCCAGCGCTTGCCCAGCTCAACCAGATATGCTGTACTGACAGCCCACTACAAATGCATGCCATGAAGCGCAGCGGCGCGGCACAAGGCCAACAAGACCCAACAGCAGGCAAGGTCTTCACAGCTGCATGCAGAAATGCCACGTTGCTGCAACTGCCAGCCACGTCGCTCAAGACAAGTGCTGCTGAAAAGCCAGCACACCGCATGCCGAGCGCGAACATGGCACAGCCTCCCCGACCCACACACCCCATCACACCCACCAACCAAAACATTCATTGCTGGACAAGAGCTTCATTGCACTGATACAAAGCACGCCCCTCTGTGCACATGCCAGTGCTAAGAAGTGCTGATAGCCACAGAGCTCTGCCTGGCATGGATCACGCACACAGCGCAGCCAATGATGTGCTGACTGCAGCCACTGACCGCTGCTGCTAGTGCGGCTGGTAGCACACGTCCTGCTGCCATGTGGCAAGGGCATTCTCAGCCACACAGGACAGACGCTCACGGTCAGGTCACAAGACCTGCCTAACCTACAGACGGGCCCTCGCCGAGTTGACAGCTGCAGCACTGCGACACAGGTCGCTGCTGCAAGCAACGGCTGAAACCAATAACACAGCTGCTCCTGCAGCTGTGGACACTGGTTGCAGGCCTCCCAACAGCTGCAGCTGAAACACACTGCTGCTTACACGCCCTCCCACCAGCGCTGGCCTGCAGCATCTGGCTGGCCCTTGGCCTTGAGCATGATGGTCTGGATGAAACCGTTACCTGCAGAAGCACAGCAAAACAGCACACAAGGGATCAGAGTGAGGTTCAGTTTGAGAGATGAGACAAAATGACACATCCGCTGGTGCTGTGCCTTGTGATAGTCGCAGCCTGACCAGGCAGCACAGCATGAGGTCGGGGTGCACACCAAATTGTTGACCGCCACTCACCCTGCTGGCACTTGGCCATGTTGATGTCGTTGTCCACCAGAGCGGCCATGGCTGCGGAGAAGCCGGCGCTGTTCAGGAGGGTGACAGTGTTGGCGGGGTTGTTCATGTCACGGTCATCAGCCCAGTTGTCGTTGTCATCTGGGCCACCGACCAGGCCACCACGCAGGTCGTTGTAGTTGGGGTCTGTGGTGTAGTAGGCGGACTCCCATGTGCAGTCGGTGACATCAGGGGGTGGGCAGGAGGCGGCCTTGTGGGGGGTCTTCTTGGGCTGCACGGCACCGTAACCGGTGACGTAGGAGCGGCCAGCATCACCCAGCATGTAACCGACCTGGTTACGAGCCCAGCACGCGTAGAGCATGAACTTGGAGTCCAGCACGTGCTTGGCGGCGACCATGGTGTAGAAGGCGGCGTTGGCGGTGTGCTGCAGGGTGCCAGCTGGCTGGGCCTTGGCCAGGCTCTTGGTGGTGTAGATGACGTCGCCGGTCTTGGACTTGGTGTTCATCCACTCGCGCACGAAGTCCTCCACGTTCTTCTTGTACATGGAGTCCTTGGTGGCCTGGTACAGGAGCAGGTCCAGCGCTGGCACCACGTTCTCGTAGTTGAACATGTAGGGGTTGGGGTTGACGTGGCCCTCAGAGCTGAGGTGCTGCTCGTACCACACCATGGCGTCGTTGAGGTAGTTCTCGTCCCCTGTGGCAATGTAGATCCAGATGGCGGCGTACGCAAGGTCGTCGTACATGGACACAGAGGGGTAGAGCTTGCCAGACTCGACGTACTTCGCATAGTAGCCACGCCAGCGCTGCGCCAGTTGGTACAGGGTGAGGGCTTTCTGCAGGTACACGTCTGCGACCTGGAGGGACTCGTCCTGGATGGCGACTGCTGCTGAGGCAAGGCCGGCTGCTGCCATGGCCATGGCGTCTGTACCAGGGCGGGCTGCTGACAGGAAGGTGGCTGGGCGGGGGATGGTGGAGCGCTCGGGAGCACCCCAGTAGAGCCTGTCCCTGGCCACGTCACCAACCTGCAGGACGCACGGACATGTGCCAGGGCAAGGAGGGTGGTGTCAGCACAGATACATAATAGAGCACTCTAGCAGATGGAGCAGGTGAACACCACAACACATGTTCCACAGCAACAGCACGACCTGCATGAACTGCTCAGCACAGCACTGCCCTAGGCGGATCAGCCCACAGCCCTCTCCTCATTTGCTCACCTGTGCCACAAAGATGGGCTGCATGGCTGTGCCAGCACTGGTGATGTTGGTCACAGACACCTTCATCAGGTAGTCCGCACCCCAGCGGATGGTGTTGGCGCTGAAGTCAGCGTTGCCGGTGGACCTGTAGCCGCCCTTGAACTCGTAGAATGACCAGGACAGCATGGACACTGTGAAGGCAGTGGTGTAGGACAGCTTGAGCATGCCGCCGTCGTCATACCAGCCACCCAGCAGGGAGTAGTTCTTGCCGTTGGGCAGCAGAACGGAGTCCCAGAGGCCAGAGTTGCCACGCCAGGGCGTGTTACTGATACGGGGCAGCTTGCCGGAACGCTGAGCCTCAAAGAACTGCAGCGACACGTTGAGCACCTGTCCAAGGTTGTAGTCATCTGCAGCGCAGGACATCACACACACACAGAAGAGCAGTGACAGTCAGCACACACAGAAAATGTGCCACAATATATATGCTACGGCGGCAAAGCCCAGCTGCTGACAAAGTCCTCAAGACCAGGCAACAGCTCGATCATGCAGCAGTCAACAAACAATAGACCAACTGCAACACCTGTTGCCTGCAGGACAGCACAGCACAGCGCACCCACCTGGCACGAGCCATGTGCAGACGATACCGCCGATGCCCATCAGGAAGGACAGCACCAGGCAGAATGAGCAGAAGTCCTCAAACAGCTGGCCCTTGTTGTAGCAGTAGAAGATGAACAGCGCAGGGGGGATCATGTTGTAGACGGCCCAGAAGATGGACAGCGCCAGGAACCACCTGAAGTCTCCCTGGGCGGTGAAGGGCTTGTCAATCATCTGGAAGGCACCGACCACAGCTGTGGTGAAGCTGATGGAGAAGGAGCCGACCAGCACCCAGGCGTCCAGAGTGCCCTCCATATCTGACAGGTTCTTGGGGGGTGCGCAGCAGCGGCGGGCCTTCTTGCCGTCCTTGCCGTCGTCCTCTCCCTTCTTCTTGGTGGACTTGAACACCACGGTACGCTTGAGCATCTTCTTCCACAGCACGTTGAACAGGGCCTTGGTGAAGGTGAACCACAGCAAGTGGCAAGACACGATACAGAACCACAGGGGCTTGAGGTGCTTGCGGTTGGTGCAGTACTGCAGATCACACACAGCGGCACAACAGCAGCAGCAGCAGGCGGCAGCAGGAAGTGGTCAGCAAGTGCGCAACTGTATCAAGAAAGGGTTTGGCCACAAGTTGACCCAGGGTACAATCAGCTGGCGTTGCTGCCATGTTGGTGCTGACATAAATTTGTAGGCCCGTCTGCATCTCGACCACTGCTTACCATCCTGTTAGTTCGTCACTGCCCACTAGCCACCCTGCAGGATATGCTACTCACCATGGTCACCAGGGTCGAGGAGGTGTAGTAGAGGGTGCCAGCCAGGGCGAACTGCCTGTTCAGCACCAGGGGGTACACACCGAACACCAGGGCGATGAAGGGCACCAGCACGGAGCAGGGCACTGCCACAGTGTTGGTGACTGCAAACAGGGCAGGAACACACACACACACAAAACCAGCAGGTCAATGAGATGGAGGAACTGGCTAGGCCAAAGCATGTGCACTGCATGGGTCATCAATCAGCAACAAGCTGCTAAAGAAAGCTTTGAGCTGCTGCTGCTCTGCACAGCTTGCAAGTGGTCCTCACCGTAACACCAGGTGACGGAGGTGTACAGCAGACGCATGCCGATGGTCAGACCAGTGTCGAACAGGGGGCAGTAGCGGGAGAACAACACCTGCAGGACACAGCGCACAAACTTGTCAGATACTTCCCAGGCCGCAAACCCCAGTGGCCAGCTGCTGACATGCCGTACTGCCGACACAGCTTGTTTTCAACCAGCTACAGTAAGTGCACCCATGCATTGCCAGCATCTTTTGCCAGCACAGGACAAAGCACAAGACAGTTTCTGCCCCCACACCCGATGCCCGACACACCTGCATCTGTCCCTTGCACCAACGTGAGCGCTGCCTGAAGATGTTACGGGGCTCCTCGGGGGCCTCACCAATGGCCAGGTACTCGTTGAGGTAACCTGCCTTGTAGCCCTTGGCCTTGAGCATCATACCCAGGGCATAGTCCTCAGTGATAGTGAACACTGGGAACCAGCCGCAGTCGGCCAGGGGGAAGCAGCGCAGGCAGAAGTTGGTACCTGTGCAGGCAATGTAGCCGAGGGCGTCTGTGCCGGGCAACATATACTCCCAGAAGGACAGGTTGAGGTTGTTGAAGATATCAGACTGGGCGTCCACGTTGTTGAAGCCCTGGGGGGTCAGGCACAGGGCGCAGTCGTCGTCCAGCATGACCTCCAAAATCTTGGTGTAGAAGTTGGGCTTGGCAACCATGTCGGCGTCGAACACCACCATCACCTCACTCGTGGGGATCTTGGGGCCCTGGGGGTCGCAAGGGTAGTAGTCCTTGTAGATGACGTTCTTGAGGCAGTTGTTCAGGTTGTTGGACTTTCCGTTGGTCTCGCCTGCGAGCAGACACAGTCAACAGGGGAAGGGGGAGGTAAGCAGTCAGCCCCAAGCACTACTGCTGGTCACTAAATGCCGCACAGCCTTGCGCCAGGAGCACCACGCAGTTCTACTGGCCAACAGCAGGTGCGGCCAGCCAGCTGCTGTAAAGGTGCAGGAAACACCAGATCAGATAGCAGCCCGTCCAAGCGCCCAGGTCCGCAGAAAAATAAGGGACTCACCAGTGGGATCGCGCTTACGACCGCTGACGTACTCCAAGCAGCCCCACTCGTTGTTGAGCTCCCTGACCATCTCCTCCTTGGTTGGGTCCTTGCCGTCATCACACAGGTACACGGTCCTGAGTGTGTCCTTGGGCAGGGGGGCCTTGAGGGCACCCAGGACAGTCAGCTTGACGAGGTCAACGCTCTCCTTGTAGCAAGGAATGAGCACGCGCACGTGGAACTTGAGGTTGTCAAGGTCCGGCTGCTGCCCTTTTTGGGTATGGGTAAACCCTTCGTCCGCCGCGATTTGGAGTACTTGATCAGCAGCACAGCATAGCCAAAGGTGGCGGTGGATGAGATGATCTCAATCATCAGCACCAGCACACCATAGCTGTGACACAACAGCACAGGCGGAGCAAGTGCAACAGACAGGACCCAAATGAGACTTAAGCAGTTGGGTAGGTGTTGAACTTGAATGGGGCACTGCCAGCATCAAAAAACTTGCGCGCATGTGACCGTGCTACAGCTGCATAGACTCAGCTGCTTTTCATACCGAGCTGCCTGCTGAAAAGCACTGTGCAGGTTGTCTGCTGCTACTCACCCCAGGTAACCCATGTTCAGGGTGTATGTGCCACGGATGATGAAGTAGTACAGAGCAGCTGCACAGTAGTACAGGCAGATGGCCAGACCAACCCAGTTCCAGTGCTTGGTGACTGGGCGCTTGGAGCGAGGGATCACTGCCTTCTCTCCGGTCTCTGCGTACTCCTCCTGGTCCTCCTGCACAAGTAACACCCACACATTGCAGGACCTGTTCACCACACAGCTCCCACGCAGTGCATCACACTGTGCAGCCAGGCCAACTACAGCTGCGTGCACCCACCTACACAGTGATACTGGTGCGCACCGCTTTGCTGTCGCAGTGCTGTGGCTATGCAGTGCTGCGCTGTCCTACTCGTCCCACACGCCCAGCCACCCAAGTGCTGGTGCATGCTTCACTGAAGTAGAGTCCTACCATCAGAGTCCCCTCCCAGCCCAGCTGATCCAACACACCTGCAGGTCCTTGAGGCTCAGGCCCTTCTTGGTGAGCAGCTCCTCTGCAAGGCTCATCATGACTGCGCCTGCTGCTGGGTTGGCGCCTGCTGCTGGGGGCGGGTAAGCATTGATCTGACCGCTGCCGTAGTCGCGCCCGCCACCGCCAAGGTCGCGGTTCTTCCGCTTCACTGGTGTGCTGACGCGGCTGCAGGTGCGTTGCATGAGCAGGGCAACACAGGTTTTCAGGCAGGCAGGCAGGCAGGCACAAAGGACAACTGTCAGCATTTTGCAGCAGGTGCATGCTGTAATGTTGCGGCAGGAGACCATCAGGTGCTGGTGACTAGCCACCAACTCCCACAAGCACATGACCATGCTAAGCAACCATGTTGGCCAGCTGCAGGTGTGCTGGACCGGGTGCAATGTGCTGGGATTATGCATAGCCCCATGATGCGCAAGGGGGCTGATGGGTGCCTGCAGCACCTGTGCGCGATGTTGTCCGGCAGGCTGTTCCATGCTCCTGTCCTGCAGGACAAGTGATGCCCACCATACAAGCATCCTGCATGCAGCTGCCCACCATCCTGCATGCAGATACTGTTGCTCTGACCGCTGTCCTCACGGCAGCAATGCGCACCTTGCGCTGGCGCTGCTGGTTGCCCTTGGTGAGAAGCCCATCAGGTTGCGGGGGCTGTTGCCAAAGCTGTCCAGGTCGCTGGCAGGGTACTTGCTGGCACCCCTGAAGAACCTGCGCCAGGGTGAGGATGAGTCTGAGCCCATGGTGGGGCTCTCGCCCTCGCTGTTGGCATCGTTCCTGCCCTTCGGGGTGATGATGCCACTGGAGGAGGGCGGCGAGTGTGCCCCAGCCTCCACATCGCCGCTGCGTGGCCGTGTTGCTATCGGCTTGAGGTTAGGACTCATGGGAGGCTCTGAGCCAGCCATGATGTCCTAGCTGTTACTGGGTGCTGCTGTGCTGGGCAGTGCTACTGCTGTAGAACTGCTGCTGTGTGCTGGGGGTGGTCTGACAAGCCTGCAGCAGCAACGAGCGGAGGCAAACGTTTTCAGAGGATCGTGAAAACTGTCCTGCCCTTGTGTGCTGCGGCAGCAAGCCCCACAGCCTGCTTTGGCTTTCTGCACCACAGCAGATGCTCACTGCAGCACCCCACCACGCCAAGCTGCTGTTGCGGAGGCAGCCGGGGGTGATGAAAGATCCTGACGCTGACCCTTGAAGCTGCAACAGGGCCCAGTGCTTCACGATAGTGCGAGAACAACGAGGGCTGAAGCATGCGTGTGCTTCGTGCTGGACACTAGGCCACGTTCAGGACGGCAAATGATGGCATTCCGACTAGCTGAATCAGTTTCCGTGTCTGTGAACGCCCAGGGCTGCTTTAGATGACCTTGCTTGGCAGGCACCAACTGTCCCTGAGGGTGTGTGACACCCAGGGTGCCGAATCATGGGCGCTGCATTACCTGAAAGCGTTTGGCTTGTCTTCGTGTAGTTTTTAGAGCGCGTGGGGGCGCCTGTGGGACCACATCAGAACAGGCTGGAGGTAAGTGTCGCTCACAAGCATGAAGGCCCTGCCTGTGCAAATGCGCCAACGCTGACACTATATGTGCTTGTGATGATCCGAGAAACCTTACGCGCCCACGCATCGGCACCACCGTTGCGCATGCTGAGCTGCACAGCCGAGGCTAAAACACCAGGCGCCAGCAGTGTTACCCTGCTCACCTCAGCGAGTGTGTGACGAATCCAAAGCAACCCAGAACGTCCAGCGGGAATGATGGGGGCAGGCAGGGATCGAGAGTGGTCAAGGCCGGGAGCTGAGTGCCGAATGATTGATGGGGACAACAGTCAGGAGCCTGCCCAGTGTTTCAAGAGCTGTTAAGCCGGCCAGCAACACGGCCCAGTACTAGCTGTCTGCTCAGCTGACCGCTACAATCAGTGCACAGCGGGGCAACGACCCCGCAAGGGTTTAGAGCGCTACTCAAGGTCGCATCACCCGTGTCAAGTCAGTGCTCGATGCTTTCAGCGCTAGCAACGTCAGATCGCACAGATACACAGGACGTCATTCTGCGTTTTCAGCGTCGCAGAGCTTTTGGGGGGGACTGTGGGTTACCGGGTGTGTCACCAGTCAGCGTTGCAAGCTACACCAGAGCAGGCAGGTCGACAGCCAAAGTGCTTCCAGCACTTCCAGCACCTTCAACATCCTCAACCTCTGCAATTGTGGCGCATCAAGCCCTTTTAATGCAGCATCGCAGCCAAATGGCGACTGACAACCCAGCTGACCATCCAAAACCAGCCAGCAGCTGCTTGCAACAAGCGGCAGCAGGCCGACCCAGTAGCCCAGCAAACCAGTGTCCTGTTGTAATTCATCCACTACCGCCTATTAGCAAACTGTTGCGGTGGTAGCGCGTGGCAGTTCAGGTGGTTGTCAACATGGGCAGCATACTGCTGACCTCGCAGTCGCGCAGCACTTGGTATGCCTGGTTTTAGCAACGGCGGTTGCAGCCAGAATCGCAAGGCCCACTCTCGACCTGTGACCTGACACCTCAATGCCAGGGGCCCTCACACATGCGCATGACACTGCAGTGGCTGGGTCGAAAAACACAGTCCATCTGGATGAGTGGGAGGGTGGCTGTTGCTGTCCCCATTCCTTACTAGGGAAAGAAGATAGTGGGGTATAGATCCTCAGCATCCCTAGCCAATACAGGCACAGTCACGAGCAGGAGGTGCCTGTAGCAGGCAGGCTGCCGCCTGGGCCCTGGCCTTCAAGGCCAAGCTGGGGACAGGACCATGCTGGTGGCCAGTGGACTGAGGGGCGAAACCTTTCAACGCTTGCCAGCTGTGTTGCCAAGAAATCCGGACCATGTGTGTCAAGCAACCTGTGTGTCAAGCAACCTGCAGCATGCCTGGCTCATACAGCGCGTCCAACCTGAACCATCCAACCTGATGAGGCGGCAGCCCTGGACACTGCTGCCTAGTGGCCGATGAAGTCAATGCCTTTGCAATGCAGCATGCCACTGCTTGCATTTCCCAGCACTGCAGCGCCGCTGATGTGGCTGGCCCATCATTGTTGGCTTGTCAGCAACACTGCCGCCATGGTGCAGCAGCGGCACGGCCTAGTTGCGGCCGTTATGGCATGGCAAACTGGCCGCGACACTCCAGCACAGTTTGTTGGGGCGGCACACAGCATGCAAAGCACTATGTGTGTTTGTGCATGGCTCAGTGTAGACAAGACGTCGACTTGAGACGAAGAAAAGAACATTAAAGATAGACAGTTGGTGAAAAGGGGGCAGAAAGGTGTGAAAGGAAAGTACCAGGAATTCTGCACTAGTTGACGCTGGAGTGTGTTGGATGCAGCAGCAGCAACAGCCACAATCACACCATGCCTCCCTTGGCAGTCCTGGATTGCCCTGAAGGCATACACATTTTTTTCAAGTGTCCAAGGGGGGCGCACCCCTCACCGGCTGGCCACACAACTCAGTCAGGTTATCTGACTGCCGGGGGCTGGAGGCTAAGCCTCACCGATGAGGGACGCCTAACGCGCCTTATTCCAGGAGATCCCCAGCGCCCGGACCAAACTCGCATGGAAGTCGAACCCATACACCCCCTTCGTGCACTACAGTCTTGACCATGTGCACGCGACTGAGTTCATCAGCCGCCCCAGCTAAGGGGATTGGTGGGCGGGCTGGTATTCGAAGCCGCATCTCTCTGGTATACACTTGAGGTGGTGAGGTTGTGTGGTCGCACAGCAGCAGCTTGTTACAGCAGGCTGCTCACACGGCGTGCGCAACAAGCTACGTCTCCCACATGCGCACACAGGACCTGAGCGCGCTCATGTTGTGCATGCCCTAGCGGCAGTGCCCATCCACAGCCCAAGTGCTACTTTTGACCAGCATAGGCTGTTACATAGGCAGACCTCATGTTCGTGCACCATTAGACTGAGCTGATGAACTGCGACACACTGTAGACACTCTGCCAGGCACTGCAGTTTGGGCGAGCATCTTCAGGCAAAGCTCTGCTTCATTTTTGCAACAATCATGCCATGATGGACGCATGCCAACCCCTCCCTCCCTTGATTCACTCTATGACAGAACGATGCTGCCAGATGGCCTCCCATCCAAGTCAGTCAAAGCCATGTGTAGCAGCCATAACTGTACTGTGCGCCACTCACTGTTCCTGCTCCCGCGGCAGTGCTGTCTGACCGAAAGGGCGGTCGTACTGCAATTGTGGGTGGGTCAGAAACAATGCAGCTGCAGCACAAGCAGCCATGTTCACCAACACCAACTCAAGACGTCCAACCTCTTAGCAATAATAATGAAGCAATGCGGCCCCACTGTGTGCTTTCCTGCTGACGGCCGGTGTTCAGTGACTGAACTTCAGTCTATCAACCTCATCCTCAAAGTGGTCCTTTGTGGCTACGGAAGGGTGGAGGGTGTTTCATTCAGTATGACTCAGCTGAACCAGCTTCTCCTCTGTCAAACAGTCAAACCCAAGCGCGTTTCTTGCAAGGGCCCAGAGAAGTAGGGCTTCTCTCGACCCCAACGCTACGGTTGTTGTGATTTGCTTTCACACATCCGTTCACAGAGTCCTGCACGTTTCTGACGCGCTCTTGCCAGAGCAAACGAACTCTCCTACCGGCCTGTCCGGTTGCGTTTTGCCCCCACACGGAAGTCTCGACAGTCAATTGTAACTGTGTGAAACGGTTACAGCAGCGAGCTGGGCCTACCCCACACCCAGCTTGCCTCCAAGATCGAACGACAGATCGGGGCCCTTTTCTTGCCAAGCGCCGCATTCCGGGCAAAGCAGTGGCTCTAAGTGCCACTCGGACTCACTCCGAATGCTGTTCAGGCAACCAATTCGCTCACCACGTCCTCCAACGACGAGAAGAGGCTCGTAAGGTGCCCACTGTCTGTGGAGCTGAAAACGGAGCAGCAGGTATACACCACGTAGCCAGGCTGTTGAAGTAGTCAGAAAACAGCATTGAAGGCTTCATGACGTGCCCTGCTGGCCCAGCAGGCTGCCTTGCAGTGCCGCTGGGGTTGTGGCTCCTCAAGGCTTGTGCTGACTGTGCTGCTTGTGCATGGAATGGACCATGCCATATGGCCCCCAAGTGCCTCCACTATGGATGATGGTGACACTCTGCTGTCATTGCTGACTTTGTTGCGCGTTTCCTGCAGGTCTCGTGCTGGATACCTTGCCGTGTGGCACAGTCAGATAACGGCCTTTGCCAGCATGGCTGATGAGCAACGGACAAAGCGCAGCGCCAAGAAGCCTGCCTGGATGAACGATGAGATGCTGATAGACCCAGCTGAGGTGGAACCGTAAGTGCCTTCCGATTGCTGGTGCTGGTGTGGTCGCAGCATCTAGTGCAGCCCTTCAGATGCTGCCCTGACCAACAGAATCTTACCTCACAGCTGCACAGACTGACTCAAAACCATGCTGTCCATTTGATGTGGTTGTCTGGCATCTGACAGTGAGGTGAAGATGCCCAAGCCCCATGTCAAGAAGCCACATGCAGGCTTTGAGATGGCACAGCGTGTCCCAGCGCACCACGAGTACATCATGCCTCGCCAGGTCAGGCCATCTGGCCGCATGTGCAGCAACCCCCAGTGCAAGAACCCCTTCGACTCTCCCCAGTGGCGCAGGGGGCCCCTGGGACCCGGCACGCTGTGCAATGCATGTGGCACACGCTACGCGCGCCTGCAGGCAAAGATGAATGGCGACAAAAAGGTATTGCTGGTGTGTGGGGGGCGGGCGGCCACACATGCTGGGGCAAGGGTGTGCATGACAGTGTGCTCTTGGCAGCTGGACATCTTGTCGTAACTCCTGTCTGGCCCCCTCTTGTCACCAAACAGGAGGTGCAGACATAACTGCTGCTTTGTTGTAGTGTGTGACCTCCTTTGCCCTGCCCTGCCCTGCCCCGCCCCAGGGCAAGATGAGGCCCCAGGAGCGTGCGGAATGGGAGGCGTTTGAGCAGCAGCGCCTGAACCCCCAGGTGCCGCAGCAGACTTGGCGTATGCACGTGCAGCACTTTGTGCAGCGTGAGCAGCAGCAGCAGCAGTACTATTGTCAGGAAGACGACTATGCTGACTATCAGGAGTCTGACTACGGGTACGACGAGCGCAGCTACGGCAGCCAGGGGGCATACAGGCAGCAGCAGCACTACGGGGCCGACAATGACATGCATGGCCCAGAGGGAGCAGAGGATGGCCAGCTGATGTGCCAGGAGGGGCTGTCAGACTCCCCAGACATGGCCAGCAGAGCTGCAGCAGCTGGGGCGGCAGCAGCTGCTGTGGGAGGGGCCCGGCAGGGTAGGCCTGTGTGGCGTGGCAGCAGGCAGCATATACCCACAGCCGAGGCTGCCACGGACAGCCAGGAGGACGAGGCTGCGGCGTACAGCTACAGCCAGGAGCCTACAGGACTGGAGGCTGCTGGTGCCGCTGCAAGCTCACCTGGTGCACCATCCTCACTCCTGCACCTGCTGGCTGTGGGCGAAGCCATGATCAAGACGGAGGGTGTGGCCCTGCAGGAGAGGCGTGCTGCATACACAGAGGTGAGCGCATCGCGCCTTCTGGCAAGTCTGCCAACCTGCAGACCGGATGGCTGTGTAGCTTCTAGCGCCGTGCTGTCCCGAACACCTGTTGCGCCTGTGGTCCATGCCAGGAGCAGCTGCAGCACGGTGGCGGTTGGCTCCACGGTGTTGAGTGAACCGTACACTAAGTTCAACCTCCTCCTGCATGTCCTGCACATGCATGCAGGTGGTGGGCAAGGGCGTAGGCCCAGAGCAAGAGAAGCTGCCAGCACGCACAGCAGGTGGCGACCCATCCCAGGGAGTCAAGCGCTCACGGTTTGCATTGGAAGCTGAGGAACAGCAGGTATGCACAGCACCCTTGAAACTGTGCTGAGCACTTTGCGTGTGTGTTTTGGGCCAGGACATCACGGGCTGTTTTGAGTTTTGGCCAGCGCATCATGCGGATTATGCATGGGTTTTTGACAGCGCCACTTCCACGCTTGAACAGTGCAGGACATCACACACTTGCTCATCAAGCGCAGGCATCAAAATAGCCACCTTGAATGTGCTTGACGAGGGCTGCTGTCTTTGTGTTTCAACCTGCAGGGTGGCCGCCAAGCATCGGGTCCTGAGCCCACGGCCCTGCAGCGTGCCCTTGAGCGCTGTGGCGTGCAGGCCGCACCCCAGCAGCGCTCCAAGCCTGCAGCCGGAAGTGAGCACATGGTGACGGCAGACAGGTTTGAGCGGCTGCTAGCCGAGGCAGAGGCCTGTGTGCGCGCACGCTCGGTCAGCCCCTGCATGCTGAAGGGCGTGCCAGGCCCAGGCGCCAGCCCCATCCGCAGCAACATGCCAGCACCCAGGCCCATCACACCCCTGCAGCTGGGTGTCAATGCTGTGGATGCCGCCAGCGGCCGCGCGGGGCTGCCGCGGTCCTTCATGGGCGTGGACATGGGGCCGCAGGACGGTCAGCACGGTATTGCAAACTTCATGCTGCCTGCTCCTGCTGTGCCACGTCGGCCAGGCTCTGCCACGGCCAGTGGCGGCCACGGCCGCAGCCGCCATGCCAGCCTGGCACAGGCCGTGGCTGCAGCTGCTGCAGCCGAGGCCAACAGCCCAGGGGATGAGGGTGAGGAGCTGCAGGACAGCCCCCACAGCCAGTACGGCGTGAGCGCCAGCAACGCCGACAGTGGGGCTAACCATGGTGACGCTGGCAGGATGCTTGCTGCCGCTGATTTTGACGCGCACCTTGGTGCTGAGGGTGCTGCTGGCAGCAACCTGCATCAGGACGTGCATGGCTATGCAGCTGGAGACATGCCAAGCCACATGCAGGTGGGCACTAGTTTCTAGTCATACTTGCTGGGCAATGCCCGCGCACCAGCGTTGCTTGCATGGAGGCCATGTTCTTTGCGCACGGCCATGCAACAGTGCCTTGAGGTGCAGCACAGTGTCCTGGTCACATGTGGACAACAAGTGTGTGTCTCTTGGTGGGTGTGCTGCCCTGCATGCCCCCTCCCTGCCTGCACCTTGCAGACAGGAACACTTTATTCACATGCAATCTGACTGTCCGCAACCGCTTTCTCTGCTGCACGTGGCATCACCACAGGTGCTGCTTGGCCAGATGCCTTCCACGGAGCCCAGTCCTATGAGCAAGATGCTGCTTGCCGAGGAGGTGCTGTCGCCATCAACCATGCACATGGCGTCACATGCCAGGCCCCGCAAGCAGGCGCGCACGCATGGCCCTAGTGCTCCCGGTGGCCGTGCCGGCAGCGGCAGCACTTTGTCTCGCTCTGCTACGCCTGCTGAGAGGGTGCCATCAGATGACGCTGTTGCAGCCAACATGATGCAGTCTGGCCCCATGCAACAGGCCCAGCTGTCCATGCAACAGCACTTGATGGCGCAGCAGGGCCTGTCAGAGCCACTCCTGCAGCAGATGATGCTGCAGCAGGGCCAGCAGATGCAAGGCATGGCAGCAACAGGGACAGGCTCCCTGCCCAACGCTGCAGACCTGCAGCAGGCTGGGCACCGCCCCGTGATGCTGGCATGCCAACTAGTGCTGCAGCAGCAGTCCAACCCTGTGACGCTGCGGCCCCTGTTCGGGGCGCCAGCCACCAGCACCGCGCCTGCACCAGCCGGCAGGGCACAGAACATGCCTGGGCTTGCGTCCAGTGCAGAGCTGGTGACCAGCGCCCTGCAGCTGGCACAGACAGGCAGTGGTGGGAACGCACAGAACCACCTGGATCAACTCAAGGCTGTCACAGAGTCGGCTCAGGCTGCGGCTGCGACAGCCTCTGCAGTGGCTGCAGCCACTGCACTGCTGTGGCAGCAGCTGCAGCAGCAGGAGCAGGCACGCGCGCGCCAGCGGGAGCAGGAGCTGCTTCAGTTAGAACAGGATGTGCAGGGCCAGGGACAACAGGAGGGTGGGGGTGTTGACGCTGATGATGCCGGTATTGCTGCTGCCAACGAGCCTGCACCACCAGGCAGCCCCGATGCGGCAGTGGTGGCGGATCCAGCTGCCGCCCAGGCTGCCTCCGGCAGCATCAGCCGCAGCAGCAGTAGCAGCACCAGCGCTGCAGGCCTCAGCACTGCACCAGGGGACAGCCATGGTGTGGAGCAGCCTCCTGCTGGAGCCGCAGCTGGCCAAGACCAGCACCAGCCGGCGGCGCAGCAGGCTCCGGCCTGCCCAGATGCTGCGGCACCTGGAGCTGAGGCTGTGCTTGGTGGTGCTGCAGTGGGTGCTGAGGGCCACGGCGTTGCCAGCATGGAGGTGGCTGGAGCGGCACAAGCGCTGCCTGATGAGCTGCTGCTGGTGCAGTACCTGGACCCCATGGCTGTGGACCCCATGGCTGGTGGCCAGGCCGCAGTGTTTGATGCCTCACAGCAGGGGGGCATGCTGTAGGGCTGCTTGCACACACCATGCCGGATGGTGCCTCCAGCTTCCACAAGCTGCATTGGGCAGGAACCGACTGACTTGAGTGCCCATGCCAACATGCTGAACCAGTGTAGCATACTTGACCATCGTGTTGACGCAAGACGCAGCTTCAGTTTTGACGCATTCGGCAGTGGGAATGGCGATGGTCGCATTTGGAGGTTCTGGGTCAAGTGCTGGATGCAGTGTTTGTTGCTGGGTTGGGCCGCTATCTTTGATGGCCGGCAACACACCTGGCCCTTGCACACACTTGCACACGCTGGATGCAAGGGATGAAGATGGTTTTCCTTCCCACCTTGTTTTGTACACTTTGTGGCTCTCCTCCGTGTGTAAGACACTGAGCTTGAGTGTGTGTTTTTGTTGACTAGTGTGTTCTGCACGCATTGTCTCCATGCTCCCACTGCTTGGTGCCCTCATTCACCTTCTGCTTGCTGCACCCTGTATCACAGTGTTGGTTGCGGCAGTTCAAGCAAGTGGGCGGTGAGATGATGGAGTAACCTTGTGCCCCAGGGTTACTTGGTGCTGCGGCTGCTGCTGCTGCTCATGCAGCAATGTACCACTACGTGACAGCAACCGTACATTTTTGGCACGCAGCAAGCATGTGCTGCAGAAGCACCTGTGTCCCGCCTCCATTGCATCCCTTGTATCATCTGGCATCTGCTGCATGCCTGTCTTGTCTGTGTCTTGTCTGTGTCAAGCCTTGCTTGCAGCTGTCTCAAGGTGGGGTGTGACCCTGCCTGTCGTGGTGGGGATGCTGCGATGTTTGGGCATTGGGGCCTGGTAGGCCGATGACCATGTTTTGCGCACTGACACAGTGTGCGTGTACCTGTACTGTGAAGGGGGAGCGTGTGGTGCAGGGTGTCCCAAAACATCCTTGGCGGGTTCTGGCTTCCTTTCTGCAAGCCAGCTGGCCCTGTCTGCAAGCCAGCTGGATTGCGGTCCTTGCCAGTTAGCACCCTGGCAGATGAACCAACCTGCATGCTCGCCTGCTAGGTATTCAAGAGGTGACTGATAGCGTTTAGCTTTGTTGCAAACACGCCAATTACCTGCCAGCAGGATTAAGTGACTTTGATCTGTCGCATTGGGCACTCAAAGTGACTTTGCTCTGCGCATGGCAAGATGCCACTTGAAGTGTCGACTTTTGCAATCCAAAACGATGCGCGGCTGTTTAAGCTCCAGCATCTCGTGGGACGGTAGCTCCAGTGACCTGCCAGGGTTATTTCGCAAGGGCGGATCTGGTCTGTGGATCACCCAGACATTTCAGAGCAACGATTCCATCTCATAAGTGTTGCACCGACGTCTTCCGACACACATACAACTCACATAGGCGATCAACAAGTAATCTCGGGCCCAAATGGCCACATTCTCACCGTTTGAGGCTGTCGACGGCAGCTATTCCATCAAAAGAAAGTTTTCAGGCGCGACAGTCCTGATCACAGGGTGCGTAAGTCAGGTTGCTAGTGGTCCAAGCAGTACTGCTGTGGGAGGCACCTTCACCTCCTCAAAACACGAGCTATCAAACAGCCTGGGGTTCCCCATTGGCTAGCCATAGGAAGTGTTTGCAGAACACAGAGCTTGGATGTTCTCATCTGCTTTTGCACAGCAAGGGTTGGCCACACAGCAAACGCCTGTGTGCAGACTGGCCCAGCTGACGGGAGCAGGTTGCTGGGCGACCTCGACATAAACTTGCCTTCCCTGCTGATACCATTCATGAAATAACCTGCCCACCTGCCTGTTGGTTGCAAGCGTTGACATGCTGCTGTTTTGGTCCTTTGGGCCCTGACCGTATGTGTGCAGTGCCTCGGGTTACATCGGCTCCCTGCTGGTTGAGCAGCTGCTGCGGACAACAGATGTGAAGAGGATCTATGTGCTGTTCCGTGGCAAGCGTGGTTCTCCAGCCAAGGAGCGCCTGCTCCGCATCCTGCACAGCGGGCTGTTTCACTTGGTCAGAGATGACAAGGCCCTTGTTAGCAAGGTGAGGGTAGCGTAAGCTCTGTCAGCAGCACACAAGTCCCTCTGGGATGCCATCCGCTGTGTAGTACACTCCTCTCAGCCCAGATCAAGGCCTCCGTGTGGTGCCACGCAGCACAAGTGCCGCAGTGGCAATGACTCGCCTGAGCACAAGCCTGCAGAGGTTGCCGCGCGGCGTGCTTGACCCAAGTGCATGAGCATGGGAGCTGCCACTGTGCCACTGCATCCCTGATCCATGCCGCTGTGCTTGTGTCTGCATGCATGGCCTGCATGCAGGTCCACATGCTTGAGGGCGACCTGAACAGCGACAACCTGGGGCTCTCTGAGGAGCACCTGAGCAAGGCCCTGTCAGAGGTGGAGGTGGTCATCCACTCAGCAGCCAGCATCGAACTGGAGGCAGACGTCCAGAACACGCTGCGCAGCAACTACCTCGGCACCCGGCGCCTGCTGATGATGGCCTCGCGCATGCAGCGGCTGCGCTGCTTCCTGCACGTGTCCACAGCGTACGTGAACGTGAACCTCCCGCGTGGCAGCAGTGTGGAGGAGCGCATCTACCCCCTCAGGCTGGGGGAGCAGCTGATCAACCATGCAGAGATAGTGGAGGACCTGCTCAGCCTGGAGCCTGAGGACGCCAACTGCAGGGTGAGGAGTGTGGAGTGAGGAATGAGGAGTGAGGAGTGAGGAGAGAGGGATACAGGGACTGCCAATCTGTGCTGGGGCTGCAATCTGCATGGGGTTCACTCCTGCGGCTGGGCTAGCAGCTGGGCTCCGTGGCAATGGGTGTCTGGCGGGGCGGGGCGGGGCGGGGTCCTCTGTTGATGATGTGGTCGGGTGCAGGAGTGGTCTGCAGGGGAGCGAGGGGCCCGGCGCATGACTTGGGCAATGCTGAGAATGGACTATGCACTGCATCTTCCTGGCAGGGATGACCGCTGGTTGCTTGGGTAGCGTGGGCTTGTGTCCCTTCGTGCAAAGACTGTGCGCATCGCGACGCTTGGTTTGCTGGGTGCGATACACGCTCGCATGCTGCATTGCAGCAGTGGGTGCACACGCGGAAAACTGAGCCAGGCTGTCACCTTCACTGACGCATGGACCGTACCCAAGTCCGTGATAAGGGCTGCGCTAAGCTGATCTTGCGTGTGCTGCCTGTCGCTGCCTGTTGCTGCCTGCCTGTCCTGCAGGCCCAGATGTACCTTGACCTTTGGTGCGTGACAGCAGCAGCACGGCAACCCCTTTGCAGACATATGCAGAGCAGACGCGTGGTTGACACCTGCTGTCTCAACCACATGACAGCAACAGGTTGCTTGCAGAAGTCAAACAGCTCAGCACAAATGTTGCACAGCAGTCCACAGCCTCTTCAGAATGAGTCTGGCTGCGATCACTGCCTCTGAAAGAGTAAGGGGGGCCAGCAAAAGGCAAGGTGCTGACCTACTGCTGGCATTCTTGAGCACTTCATTCTTGAATGTCCCGTGTATGATGATCTGCGCACCGCCTGCCCAGCCTTTGCTGACCCGGCTTCAGTCCAGTTGGGTGACCAAGATTGTGTTGCTACTGTGTTTCAACATGCCGAACAGTCGGCCCTGGCACACACTTTGTACAAAATGAAAGTGCGCAGAGCACGCTTGCTTGGCCTTACTATGGGTATTTGACTGACTTTGTTCTGTTTCTTGTGTCCACACTGGTATAGTTGCCTGCCCTCATCTCTGCACACAATAGGTTCCTAGCATGGCTGGCACTTGCTGCAATTCTGGTGGTTCTGCCTTCTTTGGTCAACCCGGTGTAGGTGGTGCAAACCACCGCAGGGGAGACAACTTATGAGGTTCACCTGGCTCGATCCTGGTGGGCAATGCCATTGTTGTTTGGCGAAAATGTCCATGTAACATACTCCCCCAAAAAATTATACATGTTACCTGTGCTGTTGTCGGGGTGCTTGCTGCTTGTAGGGACTTTCCCAACACCTACACCATGGGCAAGCACTTCACTGAGCAGCTAGTGGCTGACTTCCACCGCCAGTCCCTGCCGGTGGCTATCGTGAGGCCAACACTCGTGTGTGGCCTGTCAGGAGCACCCTACCCGGGGTTTTGCGGCAACCTCGCTGGTGAGGGAGGTGCAGTCCTGCGCAAGCCGTGTGCAGCCCACAATGCTGATGCATGGTGTCCAGAGTAAAAGGCAGTACCTCCTGCATCGCCATCCAGCACAACCGTGAGGCAACCTCTAAACCTCACCAGCTGACATGCTCTGCTCAGTGCCAGTAACCAGTACTACTGCCATCCCTATTGTGTGCAATCCCACTGTGCGCAGGCCCCATTGGCATGGGTGTGGCTATGGCCATCGGGCTGTTTGATGTGAAGGAGTCGGTTGCCATGGTGCCAACACACGTGTGGGACGCAGTGCCCAGTGATGTCGTGACCTCTGTCATCCTGGCAGCTGCAGCAGCCACACTGGCTGGGGTGAAGATCAACGAGTACAAGGACTCACACATTGGGTCCAACAGCGACCCCATGATTGTGCATGCAGGTGAACAGGGTGGGGTGGGACCGTTCCTCCTAGCAGGCTTGTGTTGAGCCCGCGGGCAGTGGGAGCCTGGGGCTTGCTTGTGATAGAAGAACATTTTGAGTGATTGGACCTGGTTTTATTGGTAAATGAGGGTGCGGAGAGGTACCTTGCAAGTGCGCATGTGTTGCAGGCTGTGCAGGCAAGTGATGGCATCACTTTCACGTGAGTCTTGATCAACCATCAGTGTGTGGGGGTTGTCAACTTGAACCTGAACCTGCTTTGAACCTGCTGCATATGCTGTCGCTGTGCTGCAGGCACCAGCACCACCTACCCCATCAGCTTTGCTGAGGCTGCCTGGGCTGGCCGTGTCTTTGTCAAGAACAACCCACCGGTGGGTGCCGACAAGGGGTCACACGCCAGTGCTGGGCTGCCGCCACACATGCACCAAGTGCCGGCAGTAGGTGCTGTGATTGCTGAGTGCATGCCTGGATGCCTGTGTCCGCTGCTGTGGGCCAGCTGCATATGCCACGTATCTGCCTCTGCTCTCATAAATGCATCCAAGCTTGCTGCTTCAAATCAAGCTGAGGTGTTCCATCTCCTCTTTTGGGTCGAGCAAGCTGAGCAGCACGGGTCTTTCCTGTCCTGCGTTCTTGTGCCTGTCCTGCATGGTTGTGCTGGTGCCGCAGCCCTTCAGGCTGCCAGGTGGCACCTTGTTCAAGATTCCCCTGGACTACACCCCTGATGAGAAGGCAGTGGAGAGGTGCAAGCGCAGGACAGCATGGAAGGTGGGTAAGGCCTAGGGGACCGCCACCAAGCACTTGCACAACACAACGCATCAAGAGGTCAAGGTGTTGTGCAAGGACACCACCTGCCCAGCCAGTTGTACCATTCCTTCCTACTGCAGTAGGAAGGAATGGTACAACTGGCTGGGCAGGTGGTGTCTTTGCACAGCACCAGATGGCCAGGCAGTCAGGAAACGGGTACATTAGTAAGTAGAGCCTACATGATTTGTGCTGGTATTGTTAGCAATGGCATTGCCATCGCTGACAATACCGTTGGCAACCAGGCAAAAGCATGCCAACTGTGATTCTTGGGCCTTTGGTGCCTGCTGATGCATGCATGCCTGTTGCAGCTCGTGTCATGCAGGACCCACATATTGTCCTCAATTTCAGGCTGCACTGGCAGAGGACATCACCAACACAGCAATTGTGACCGTGAGCAGATGACATAGGCCTGCCAAATGTATGACACATGTACATGCATGCACCTGCTGTCGTGCTGCACCCTGCTTTGGCCTTGTTGCATGGCGCAGGTGTGGTTTGCTGTGAGGCTGTTGGAGATGCTGGGCCAGCACAAGACAGCCAAGAGGCTCCACTATGGTGAGCAATGCAACCCATGCCTTGCATGCAGCACATGGCATGCAGGATTGGCTGGCGATAGTCCATGGCCATTTGCAGTGCCCGCCTACAGGCTGAGTTTGGCTAGGCCTGACTACGCCAGCCAATCCAGAAGGCAAAAGTGCAATATGCATCATTCCGTTGCGTCAAGCTGCTGCCAGCAAGTGGCTTGACGACAAAGGGCATGCATGGTTGTGTGGCTGCAGGACACATGTGCTGGGCTATCCAGAACAACGCCAAGACAGACAGGAACATCTTCTTTGGCAGCAAGAACCTGAGGGCTCTCGCTGACAACCTGGACCAGGAAGACATAGGTGTGTGTGTACAATCAGCCACACTGAGCAGCACTCATCGCACTCCCACATGGTCTGCCTGCTGTTGGCTGTCAGGGGTGCCCCTGATGCACCACACGCACACACAGTGTTGCTCATCTGCACATGGGTATGACACATGTTGCAGCTCCCACATAATGCGCATGTCCTCCGCCAGCAAGCCTGATCCAGACACGGCCGCTCCAATCCATCTACAAAGACACTGCATGCAGCGTGTTGACTACCAGTCAACCCCAAATCTTTTGCTACTTTCATCATTTTACCGCAGACTCTGGGCACTACACAGTGACCTGGACCATCAGGAATGGTGGCTGGCCCCGCTACGTCAGCACCAACCTGGCAGGCCTGTACCGCCTTGTGTTTGGCATCACAGACCTGAAGGGCATGAAGTACAACGACTTCAAGTTCATCCCCAACAAGGCGCCAGAGGAGATCAGCACAGTGAACGGTGCTGCAGCAGCAGTGGCTGACGACACCCAGCCACTCAACAGGTACTGTGCATGCAGGAGCAGTCAAGCAGACTCTGTAGCAGCTACACACTGTGCTTGTACGTAGGCATCAACCAGCCCTGCCAGCCAGTGTCCAAAGCTGCAGTATGAGCAGGAGGATTGCAAATGGTGTGGATTGGCGCAGTGGTGCCAGGGTGGATCCTTAGGGCACTGCCAGCGTGCCAGAAAGTGTCGCGTGCAAATTCTTGCCAATTGTCACCCACTGCATGTGTTATCCTTTGTTTGCTGCAGCAGCTCGCCTGATGCGGTCACCACGGTGGTGTCCCACCAGTCCAGTGAGGAGGGTGACATCGTTGAGAAGGGCCTGAGGAGCACCGCCAGCATGTTTGCCTCCATACCAGCATCAGGCGCATCCATGGAGGGACTGGCCGCATCACGCGGAGGTAAGGGCCACGGACCTTACAACAACAGCAAAGCCCCAGTGTGCATGTCAGGTTGAGATGCTGGGAAACACTGCTGCAAAGCCCCAGTGTGCATGTGAGGGTGAGATGCTGGGAGACACTGCTGCCTACAGCATGCTAGCGACTGTATTGGCTGAAGGCCGGGTGAGAAGACACTGTGTGCTGACGCTCCATGTTGTACCGCGGCGCTGACTGTGCCTTGCAGGCAGCAGGGCATGCCATGACTTCGTGCCGATGGAGACGCACACAGAGGGCAACAACGTCAGCATGCGCAACAGCGACAACGATCTGAAGCTGCTGACGTCGCAGTCTGAGAACGTGGGCGGGGTGAGGGCTATGATCAGCAGCAAGCTGGGCTCCACACTGAGCTACTCCACTGGCTCCTCGGTAAGTTGTTTGGGCTGCTGCAGGGCAACAAACCGAAGGGGTTTTGTGCTGACGTGTCTGCATGACCTGTTGCTGTGTCGTCCTGAAGCCTGCCAGCTGTGCAGTAAAGGAGAACCAAAGCAAAGCATGGTAGCTGTGAGGGTTGAACTGGCGTGCTGAGCGTGCTCACAGTCATCGACAGTGGAACTTGTCCAATGCCATTGATGTCATAGCCTATGACATAAGTCAGACTCAAAGGCATTGCCAGCCCTGCATGCACGATAGGTTCATTGTGCTAGCTTCATGTGTGCTGCTGTGTGCAGAATGGTGACCTCAGCCAGACACGTGATGTTGGCGTGCGCCCAGGGGGCCAGAAGAACGACTGAAGTGCCTCCTAACAGTGCGCAG
Source organism: Desmodesmus armatus (assembly GCA_007449985.2). Classification (NCBI taxonomy): domain Eukaryota; kingdom Viridiplantae; phylum Chlorophyta; class Chlorophyceae; order Sphaeropleales; family Scenedesmaceae; genus Desmodesmus; species Desmodesmus armatus. The sequence continues at coordinate 84,915 of VIIQ02000634.1, forward strand.
CATGTCAGCACTGCTCAGGCATGGTGGCTCAGTATAAAGTGACGCCCGCCGCGACGGGGTTGATCCAACAGGTGCCTGACTGCTGCAGGCTGGAATGGGAGTTTTGTGAAAGTTTGGGCGGTGATTGTGGCTGAGGGTTCGGCTGGGCATGAGTGTATGAGATTAGGACAGAGCTGCGGTTATGTAGGGCTTTGGTGGTTGGCAAGTCAAGTTGGCCGTATGGGCTAAGGATGGGTTGTGGTTGGTGGTCGGTGGAGGGGTTGGAGAGTCCTGCGGAGTGATATGCTGTGTATGATAAGCTCGCGGGAGTTGTGTTGCAAGTGGTCTTGTGATCAATCCATGTTTGCCTGACCATCGATTTCTAAATGTGGCGTGTGCGGCTGCATATGACACATCCTCACTGCTCCATTGGTCAGCCCCCTTGTGGTGACTTGTGGTGGCTGTCATGCTCATTTCACCCACCCCTCTTTTTATCCACGCCCATGGTCTGCCTGGCTGAACACATGACCACCACCCTGAACCCACAGAAACCTTGCATGGGCTTTGTCTGTTGGCTGGGCAGCACTCCAGCAGTGTCTGCCTGGCCGCAGCTTGACTGTGACAGTTGATCATTGCCTGGCAAGGCCTGTATATAAGGTGGGACCGCAGTGGCGGGATTGGTGATACGTGTCATGTGATGGCTGTTGGATGGATTGGAGAATGCATGCAACCCTTGCGCAGTACAACAGGTGGAGGGGGGGGGGCATGTTTTGTGGCTGCATGCCACGGCACCTTATTGTGCGCGCTGGCAGGTTGTGTGGGCGTTCAGTTGTGGACAACAATGGATGTAGCTGCTGTGTTGCAGGGACGGTGTCTGTCCCTGTGTGCCATAGTTGTTGGCAAGGTTGATTAGTGCCCAGCTGCCTCCGGCAAGGCTGGGTTAATCATAGAGAAATCACGGAGACATGTACACGACATGCAACACCAACACAAATTGGACTTGCTGCTGGCATGGGCTAGCCAGTTCCCCTGTGGCTAGCCAGTTGGTAAAGCAGTGACACGCCACCATAGTGGAGCTTGTGCAACACTGCCAAAGCAACCAGCTCCTCCTCCATACACCCCAGGTCAGGCGCAGCCATCAGGCGAGCTGTCACAGCAGGCACCACAGGCTGCAGTATTCGTCTGCACCACCGTGCCCGGCAGTGATCAGCATTACTGATGGCAGCTGTACTTTGACACAGTACAATGCAGCTGCTGAGGGGTGGGTGTCACTATCAGCCTGACATTAAATTTGTGATATCCCCCGGCTTGCTTAGTGTGTTACCATGATCAGCTGCCCTGCAGCAGCAGGGCCTGATTGATCCAACCAGAGCAGACAAGGCAGGGCGCGCAAGCACTCCAACATGCTGCATGTGCGGCGCCAACTGCCTGCTGCAAAAGGCCCCTGCTGCAAATCACAGCTGGCGCATGGCAGCTGCTGCAACTGCTGCTGCAGCTGGTGCGGCAGGGGGCTCAGTGCTGCTGCTGCTGCAGCTGCAGTCGGTACCCGTGCCGTCCGTATCAACTGCTGCTGCTGCTGCTTAGAAGCTGCTAAAGCCCTTCTTGTCACCAGCGCCAGCGGGGATCACCCTCAGCACGTTGAAACGCACAGTCTTGCTCAGGGGCCTGAACAGCAACACAACAGTGCAGCACAGTGCAGGACGATTTGATACAGCTCAACACAGGACAACTTCACCAACTTGTACTGCTGAGGCAAACAATCCTGTCTATCGTGCACGCTTTCAGAAACACTGGACCAGTGTGCTGCAATCGGCACACACTCCAGTCCATACTTGCCCTTGTCCACAGGCTCTGCAGGTTGCCGCACTTGAGACATGCTGCTGAAGAAGCTTGTGCTGCTGCCACCACGGCTGCTGACCGCACAGCCGCTAAGCCAACTGGTCTGCTGCTGGCTGTTGCTGTCCTGTACACCACCCCCTCCCTCCGTCTCTGCCGCCCTCTACCCCTCCCTCTCTCCACTCTTTCACTGCAGGTCCTCCCTCCCTTCCAGCTCACCTGCACTGGCCGATGACGACTGTGTCACCCTCGCGGCAGCGGAAGCAGGGGGAGATGTGCGCACTGATGTTGGTGTGGCGCTTCTCGTACCTGAACAGCAGCAGCAGCAGCAGCAAAGGCACAGCAGCAGCAGGCAGAAGCAGATTGTGACATACTGTGCAGTATATGCAACAGACATCCCGCCGCAAGAAATGCAGTACACGTGCGTGCGCCTGCAGCTGTGTGGTTACCCCTTGCAAACAACTCTCGACACGGCAGCTGTGTGGTACCCCCTTGCAAACAACTCTCGACACGGCAGCTGTGTAATCACCCCTTGCAAACAACTCTCGACACGGCAGCTGTGTGGTACCCCCTTGCAAACAACTCTCGACACGGCAGCTGTGTGGTACCCCCTTGCAAACAACTCTCGACACGGCAGCTGTGTGGTACCCCCTCGAAAACAACTCTCGACAAGCTCCAAAAGAGAAAACACTCTTCATTCCCTGCTGTCGTACCCCATGCTGTCAGCCAACCCCTTATGACATAAAACTTGAAGCATCCCACACTCCCAGCCATGAGCCAGCAGCCATGCAACTCCCACATGCACCCTGGCACAAGTCCCAGCCTCGCGACGCGGAAAATTCAAGATGGCACAGCTGGGCAACAGCTGACCAAGGTGGAGGGTACGGACGACCTGACAGGCCTGCTGGCAAGTGAAAGGTGTGTTGCAAGGTGTCTACAAAGTATCTGCAACACATCTTGGCAAGCCCACACAGGGGAGTCCAACCACACCACTGCTGCCAAACTCACTGCTCCCGCATTCAACCACCCACCAGATGTCTGTTGAGAGTCTTATTGTGACGAACAGCCTTCAGCAGCCTATGCACAATGAGCTGACGGTAGCTATAGCTGGAAGCCACCCCTGTAGTGCATCGATCTAACACTAGACAAGATAGATGCCTTACAGGGGTGGCTTCCAGCAATAGCTACCGTCAGCTCAATGTGCATAGGCTGCTGTGCATAGGCTGTTTGATAAGATCGATGCCTTACAGCGGCGGCTCCCACTATAGCTACCAGGTAGTGGCAGCAGTGTGGCAGCAGCCACACACCTTGACACACTGTGCTCTGTTATGCCCGTTCTGATGTCCCTGCCCATCAAATTCTCCATAAAACCCTACCCCCTTTGCCTACAAACTGTGCTGCACTTGCCCCTGCTGCTGCACTGGGTGCTGAAACTTGGGTACACCAGCCTGAACAGCACTGGGGGCAAGTGCAGCTCTGGTACACAGCGTGGCGACCGTCAAGCATCCCCTCACAGTGCTGTGAAGTCAATTTGACACGAGCCCCCTGAACGGCTGAGCCTGCCGACACTAGGCAGTTGCTGTGCTGCTGATGGATGACGAAGCCCCTGCCAGCTGCGGCGCTGCTGCTGCTATACAACACCCAATGGACGGCGTGCTGCTGCAACTGCCGCCGGCGCATCTGCTGCTGACAGCGTGCTGAACACCAGCGGGGCCCTGGCGCTGGTCTGAGGACCGGTGTACTGCCAGGCCAAGGCCCTGCTGCTGCTCTGCAGAAGAGCCAGCACCCAAGTTGGCACCTGGCATGGCACTGCATTGCTGCCCAGCAGCTACGCCCTGTCACTGTTGCCGATGGCATGAGTGAGATGCTGACACCATCACTGAGCCGCCGCCCGCTGATCCTGTCGCTGCTTGTGGCGTCCTTGGTGCTAGCGGCTGTGCACCTGCTGCCGGCGCAACAGGCCATGCAAGCGCTGCCCACTGTAGGCACCTGCCTGCCACGCAGCTTAAACCTGAAAGGGCTCTGCCTGCCAAGCAGCTTGAAACCCGAAAGCACTCGTACGTCCCTCCCTCACAGGACACACCCTTACAACAGTTTTGCCCATAACAGCCCTCAAAACCATGAACCCCCTCCACCCCCCACGACAACCAGCTCAGCGTCGTGTCACACAACTGCACATGTGGCTGAAGGCGTGACCTCCTTCAGTAACACCTTCTATGTGAATAACATGTTGTGCATGTGTGCGCCGATGTAACTGTTCAAGTTCGCACCTGGCATACTTCTTGATGTAGTGCAGGTAGTCGCGGCGCACGACAATGGTGCGGGTCATCTTGGTGGACCTCACAACACCTGCACACACAGGTGCAGCAAGAGGCGGCACGCTGCTGAAACCTGTCCACATGCTCACCATCGCCACTGTCTGTCCGTGCTGTTGCACCCCAGCCTGCAGCTGGCAGCTGCTGACTGCTTTCCTTCGCAGCTGCTGCTGCTGTTGCTGCTGAGACTGACCATGCAAGCCAGCCTTGGCAGCTGCTACCTGGCGTCTGCATGCCTCTGCTTGTGCTGCTCACCGGTCAGGATGCGTCCACGAATGGACACATTGCCAGTGAAGGGGCACTTCTTGTCGATGTAGCCACCTGCACATACGTTGACAACAGCCACAGGCGACACGCAGCAGCATATCATGATGGCTGCTGGCTTCAGCAGCAGGAAACTTTAGTGAATGACGCAGGCATGGCCGTTTCATGCACTGTCCGATCAGCACCCACAGCGGCACAGCTATGGCACACATGCTGCAGCTGCTGAACGTTGCACAGTGCAGCGCTCCCAGCTGCTGCAGCCCAAGCCCCACGCAGACTGGCAGCACCCACAGCATGCTTTGCTCCTGCTGCTGTTGCTGATGGGGTACCAGCACTGTGAGCCCCATGCTTATGCGGTCATGGTTGCCAGTGGCTGTTGCTGTAAGCTGCCAGCTGCTGCACGCACCCTCAATGGCCTCCTTGGGGGTCTTGAAGCCCAGACCCACGTTCTTGTACCAGCGCAGGCCACCCTTGCCAGGGATCTTAACCTTAGCTGCGGTCTTCTTGATTCTGCATTGTGCATGGTGGAAGACACGTCTGTATCATGTGACAGCCTGGAGTGTTGCACACTGCTGGTGACTGCCCCAGTGCATGCCCCAATGTCTGGCTGCAGCTTGCACAGCAGTCAGGCAGCTGCTGATGAGCCTGAGCGTTACCAGGCTTGATCATGAGCTGGCTTTCAGGCCTGCACCTGCCACCCTGCATGCCTGCCCTCAAAAAACCTCGTTCATCTGCGGCCGAACTGCTGTTGTGCCTGACTGCTGCTCACCCGACCAGGTTCACACCCAGCTGCTTCTGGAATGCCCTCTCGGTCTGCAGAAGAAACGTCAAGGTCAGCAACGCCCTGGGCAGCAGCAGCCGGCAACCGATGGCTTTCAGGTCGCACCTGTTCCGCCATCTTGTCTGTTTTGCCGCAGACGCGGAGTAAGCTGGCGAACACGGCAGGCAAAAGAGGGCCTGCTGACAGCCGGACGCGCCCTTGCTAGGCAATGCGTTGAGCCCCAGTGCACTGAACCCCGGGGACGGGCTCTTAGTTCAGTATGACAGCTATCAGCTTTCAAAGAAACCGTTTTGTTGAATTGGCGCTTCTGACCCCATGCGGTGTCACGAGGAGAGAGCGCACACACTTGATCAGAGGTCAACCACATTCATGACTGCATGTTGGCTGAGAGGGACTGATAGGGCAGGTATGAGCTGCTGATCAACCTACACGTCAGCATGACTGCACCCATGCGAGCTTCCGCTCCTGTCAGCCTTCCAGTTCACAATTTAGCTGGGCTACTGTCACCAAGAGGGATTGCCCGACCAGGGTGACTGGTGTTGCTTTCCTCTTGGATGTGCAGTGACTACCAGAATCCATCACATTCGCGCTGCACACCCCTTGGCACGTTCCTGAATTGGGCCAGCCTGGCAGGTGCATCCAAACTCATATTTAGCATGAGCAGCACTGCACGCAGCCAACCAACCCATCACCGAGGCAGCCACCGAACCATATCAGCAAGTTACAAATGACTGTCATCTATCTGCAAAGGCGATGCTGCCAACACTGCTCCCCCCCCTCCCCCCCCCCCCCCCCCCGCCCCCCAAGTGTGACACACTGCTGTCTGCAGCCCCAGTGCTCTCACCCCTCGACTGTATGTGTGTTGGGCTCCCAGAGCCCAGGGAGCTCCTGCCTGTTCAAATATTCCTTGTGTACAACGGCTGCACAGCAGCTACTCAACACAAGCTGCAGGGCGCAGGGACCATCATTGGACCAGGCTCCCACACCTGCCCTGCAACCAGCCACCCACAGCCCGATCAACCATCCAGCAAGCAGCACTGCAACGCCTGCTCAAAATTGCTGCCGTCAGTCAACGAACTGACGTGCAACTACTGACTACATACAAGCAGGGGCGCAACGCAGCGGGCAGCAGCACACAGCAAGGCAGCATCTCCATGCGGGGCCTAACAAAATGCCAATGCAACACAAAGGACCTGCGACACATGCAATGAGGCAACACCCGCACACAGAGAGCCATCACGACGCAAACAAAGGAGTGTTGGCAGCAGTGCGCCCAATCACGCTGCCGGCGCTGGCCCTTTTGAGTCATACGAGAAGCATGTCCTCTCCAATACTGACCAGAATCAACAAGCTGGGCAGGGCTGCCGTACCCATAGGCTGGCTGGCTAGCTGGCCGGCCCAGCAGCTGTCCCAGCCCTTCAAGGACACCCCGCACTAGCAGCAGGTGCAGCACCCAATCATATGCAAGGGGTGGGAGCTGCCCTTGCCACGTACAGATCACAAACCTGCAACTCTGTCAGCATGCACGGGTCATGCACATAGCACATGAAAAGAAAAGGAACCGCAGAGAGGCCGCAGCACAGCAAACCCTGTGCCCAACAACAACGCTGCGTACAAGCCTCACAGGGAGAGAGACCGCAGCAGCCTCCCTCCCTTTGGCTGTGGCTGCACCAAAGGCAGCCCAGCCCAGCACCAGAACCACCAGACACACCTCACCACAACACGCAGTCATCACCAGCCATGACAAGCTGTGTACTTCTTCTGGAGGGGCGCTGCTGTTCTACTGTGCTCGCCCCGCCGCTGGCCTGGCCGACACACTGCAAGGCACTTGGGTCACGTCAAACTCCTCGGCTGACTCACCAACCGACGCATGCGTGCTGCAGAGGTGTGCATGTCGATCTCACACCAAACAAACCACCACCTACGACACATGTACCATGGTCAAGGACACCACTTGCAGAGCGGTTGCTAAGGCTGGCCACCTAGCCACCCAGCAAAGAGGACACCAGCTCACAACCAGGACGCCACCAGGCTCAACCGTTGGCATTCCTGCCATCGCCACTGCTAGTGCTGCTTCACACTGCTGCTTCCTGCTTTGCAGGTACTGCTGCTGACACGCTGCTTCTGCTGCTGCCAGATGCTGCTGCTGCTGCTGCTGCCTGCTTGCGCCTGCGGGCCTCCACCATGGTGACAGCCATCTCCATGATGCCGGTCCTGCAGGCAAAACGCAACAGCAGCAGCAGGGGGTGTGAGACACATGCCAGGAATATGAAGAAAAAAAAACAATTTATTCTTGACCAATGTCACTGCAAGAAGAGGCGACACTGTTGGCGAATGCATCGAACTGAGTAATGGCGTGTGTGGGATGCATGCAGCAGAATGATATCTTGTGCGTGATTCTGACCCGTTGTTGTGCTCTCCAGCCCCTGCCAACCGACACGTCACCTTCATCCCAGCGGGGCCCCCCTCCCCCCACCCACTGTCAGCACTCCTGCAGAGAACACACCCTTATCCCCCCTCATCAACCCCTGCTTCACCCAGGCCCCCTTGTCACCTGCCCAGGCCGGGGGGCTGCACTGGCTTGTTGGTCCACAGGCCCTTGCCCTCCATGGCCTTGTCCCAGGCCTCATCCGCGTCCACGGTGGCCTCAATGTGGGACGCCTCAGCCTCAGACACAGCCCAGGTGCCAGCGGGCGTCTGCACGCCGGACGCAGAGCCGCGCGACTGGCGCGTGTTGCGCCAGTCGGCGCCGCGCACCACCCACTCCTCAAACTGACCCAGCTTGCGGAACTTGGCATACCTGCAGAGTGAAGCATGGCGGCGAGGCACTGTGGGCACGTGTATTTCACAAGGATGCTGTGTACATGCTGCTGCAGGGTCGTCCTGACCCAGCCTGTATTGATACTAGCACCATGCAACGGGATATGCGAAGGCTCAATGACCCCGCCTTGCCCCTCAAGATCCACTTCACAATCACCCGTCAAAGCCTAGCCGAGCCACTCCCCAATCAGTCACCAAGCAAGAGGGAGGCCTGTTGCGGGGGAGCAGCAGCCCTGTCGATCAAGCAGGCTTACCTGTCCAGCTGGATCTCCCGCTCGCTCATCTTCTCATAGTGGTCAAAGGTGTCCATGATGGCAGACTTGATGGCGGGGAAGGCAGCAACAGGGTCACTGCAGCAGCAACAGGACGGCGCGGCACAGCCAAGCAAAGTTGCTTTTTGAGTCCCCGAAGGAGCTTGCCAAACCTCTAGGACACCAGCTGTGATCACATAGGCAACCTTGCGTCATGGTCAGCCGACCGTGACTGTAGCGCAGGGATGAGGTGTAGTGTGCGACCACTGGTCACACAAGACGTCTATGATGCTCTGACGCTGACATGCACGTCCAGGTGTGGCCGGACGTGTGCAGGGCCTTCCTCCATCCAACCTTGCTGCCCTTTTACCTGTGAGCTCCTCCCAGTGGCTCAGGGATGATCTCATCCATGACCTCCAGCTTTATGAGCTCAGGGGCAGTGATGCGCAGAGCCTCAGTGGCCTGGCAGACAGGTATGGGGAGCAGCAGCAGCACAACAGGTCAGCACACGGCAATAGGTCAGCATGACACAGTTTAGAGAGCTCAGCGGGTGGTGGTGCACGGGCCGTTGGTGGCACGCAGACAGCACACACCGGAACAACATGACGCATCACAAGGCAGTATGGCTAGTCCCTGGTGCTTCTTCCATAGCTGACGTCATGAAATTATGGACGAACGCCAGTGTCATGGACTATGCGCCCTGCAGCTGCTAGTCTGCCCACCACTTGCGACTGATAGACCTACCCAGCTGGCATGCCTGGCCCAAGACCATCCCACCGTACCGCATCCTACGCCAGCCCACCCCAACAGCTGCACATGGTGCCACCCACCAAACACTGTGCCTACCGCACCCCGCCCCATCCAACGCTACCCCACCCTGCCCCACCCCCTCCACTCCCGGTGAGCCAAGCCACCCCACTTGCTGCACCCCACACACACCCTCCACCCCCCCCACACACACAGCTCCACCAACTGCACCCACCTGTGCGCTGGCTGCACGGCTCTTCCACAGGATGGCTGCACACGCCTCTGGTGAGGCGACATAGTAGACAGAGTTCTCCATGATGAGGTTCTTGTTGGCACAGCCAATGGCCAGCGCACCACCGGAGCCGCCCTCACCAATGACCACGCTGATCACTGGAACCCGCAGGCCAAACATCTCACGAAGGTTGTATGCAATGGCCTCACCCTGTTCACATGCAGGGAGACACGCGCACGCAAAATCATGGTTTCGCCCTCAAGCATCTCAAGGTTGGTGTGGATGAAGGTGTACAGTGCATGCAGCAGCTAGTTGGTTGTGGGCCGTGACAAGAACTCAGCTTCCGCCCTGATTGAGCTGTTGCCCACATCATGGAACAAACAAACCATTGGCAGGCAGCTTTGCCGTGCCATTCACACCATGCCACGCCAGAAGCAGAACAAAGACACATGATGAATGCCCACAGCCCGTTCAGTGCTGCATGCCGCTCAAGGCTGCACTGACTGTGCTAGTGCACTCCCGCGAGCCTGCGCCTGGCTGCCCACAGCCCCGCTATTCTGTGTTGCGCACCTGCCCCAGCTCCTCTGCTGTCCTGCCTGCATATGCTCCTGGTGTGTCCACAAAGGTCACGATGGGCAGGCCAAACTTGTTGGCGTGGCGCATGAAGCGCATGGCCTTGCGGTAGCCGTTGGGCTGGGGCATGCCGAAGTTGCGGCGGATGTTCTCCTGCGGAACAGATGCATTGCAAGACCCAACCAACAGCAGCAGCACAACCTTGAAACAACTGCTGCAACTTGTAAATCATCACCTATTGAAGCTGCTGTTCACATGGATGTTGGAACATCAGCGCATGGGGTTGTCTGCTGGCGTCAGCATCTTCTGCAGCTGACAATGCAGTACATATTGCAAGCTGTTTGCCACAACATGCCGCCCCTACCTTGGTGTTCCTGCCCTTCTGGTGTCCAATGAACATGAAAGACTTGCCGTCCATGCTGCCAATGCCGCAAACAATGGCTGGGTCATCCAGACCAGCACGGTCGCCATGCAGCTCCACAAACTTGTCTGCAGGGGGATACGAACAGGCAAAACATGTCGTGCAGGTCGGCATTGTGCCAGCATTGTATGCTTCTCGCTGCCCAAACCCCGGGGCTGGCACAGCATGGCGCAAGGAAACCACGAGCTCCACCCAATGTCTCCAGCTTGCCGCATGGCATCTCCCCAACGCCCTCTTCAGGCCCTGCGAGCTGGCCAGACAGCCTAGCTGCTGCTGCCAGTGCACACGCAACCACTGAGCTGGCCTGGCAGCGCTGACATACGTGCGTCCCAGCTGCGATGCTGCAGCTGCCTTGCCTCCCTGTGCAATAGTTGTGGCGGTTATGCTGCCGCAAGGCATGCTGTGCTTTGCCGCATCCTGTACTGTGACTACACCATGCTGCGCTGCGCTGTGCTGACCTGTGATGTTGAGGATGATGTCCAGGCAGGTGGGCCTGTTGGGGTGGCGGGCCACCTGCAGGCGCTGCGTGGGGGTCAGCCGGCTGTAGGTTTCCTTGCGCAGCTGCAGGAAACAGCAAACACAGCAGTGATTGTGCTGGTGAACGTTCCGAGTTCAGCAAGTCTGATGTATCACACAGCATGCTCGTTGCACATCAGGCGGGACTGCAAGGGCCACCCTGGGCTGGTGGTTGCTTTGGCTGGGGAATGGGTCACCCAGCAGGTGCAGCTGCCTGTACTGCAGTGCAATCGTGTTTGCAAACTGACATCACTTCGGGTTGCAGGCTCAGCATGGGCATGATTGGGCCAGTGACAGAGCCTTCCGCCAGCATGCCCGGCAGCAGTACCTGCTGTGCCCTCGTCTCCAGCTCAGCAATCTGGGTGCTGACGTCGACGCCATTCTCCTCTGCAACCTTGCGGACCTGTGGGTCATACACAGGGCACGCTTGAAACGCCTGCAGCAGCCAACGCTTGCAGGATTGCAGCAAGCGATACTGCATATAACGCCCACCTCCTTGATACGCTTATCCAGCTCCAGCAGCGGCTTCTCAAAGTCTAGAGTTGTAATGTTCTGAGCCCTGTCCGTGGCTGGCCCGAAGCGGGACAAAATGGTCTCCAGCCACTCTCTGCCCACGACACGAGCCTCCTGTGCGGCACCCTTTGCCGAAAAGACCGATTGCACCCGAACGTTACGGCTGCTGGTGCATGGTGTGGGGCATCTGGTGCCTGCACGCTGCCCAAGGCCGCTGGCAAGCATGATTGTCTTGTAAGCAAGTCTCAATCCTGATGATCAGAACGGCGAGGCTGCTCAAAAATCACAACTTCCGAGCTGACTTCACAGGCAATTGCTGATTGCCAATGCAGTCGGAGTGCACCATTCAGGGTTGAGGTTCAGTGAAACTTGAGAAAGGAACGGTGAAGCGAAGCGTTCCGCAACCCAATGTACTTGTAAAACAGAACAGACGTTGAAGGCCGCAACAGTAAGGCCGGTTTGCAGAGACAGATAACAAGGGCAGATCACTCAGGACTTGTCTTGTCAAGCAACGGCCCTGCTTTTTGTAACACACTTTACATCTTCACAAGCAAGCAGGGTTGTCACATCAGGGGCTGGGGCGCCCGCATGGCGGTTGAGGCCGGGGAGGGGGCAGCAGCAGCACAGCAGAACGGACATGCGGAGCAGCAGGCACCAGCAGCTGATGCCAACCATGTAAAGAAGAGCAAAGCTGATAAAAAGAAGGAGAAGCGCCAGAAGTACAAACAGAACAAGCAGCAGCGAAGGTGAGGGGCTACATGCCATGGCATGGTCGGGGCGTGGCTGAGAACTCGCTCGCATCGCTGACAGCATGCCTTTGCTGCTTTCCGCCTTCACGAACTGCAGGCAGGAGGTTCAACGCACTGCAGATGAGCCAGCAGCAGCAGCGCCACAGGTAAGCAGCAGCCCCACAGACTGCTTCCAGCGCACATGACCTCCTGTTGATGCAACACGCAGCAGCCAGCGTTCCGCCTGCTCTGGACGGCCCAACAGCTTGTTACACTGCTGCCCAGAGCTCTCAGTGGTACTTTTCCAGCATCAGCAGGGGCTGTATAGCCTTAGCTTGCACCGCTGGCCCACGCATGTGCTCAGGCCGGGCAGGCAAGGTGCCTCGGTCTTGCCACCCCCCCTGGAGAGTCACACACTCGCACATGCAGCCCTCAAGCCAGCTAGCTCTTGCTCATGGCAGCTGCGCTCCTGCTTCCAGTTGGCACTCACACACCACATGTCGGTTTGCACCCACGCACCGCAATTATCTGCTCCCCCCCCCCCCCCCGCCCCCGCCTCCCTCGTCATCTCCCCCTCCCCGCCCCGCCCTGCCTGTCATGTTGTTGCCCCTCAGGCCGAGCCTGATGTGGTGGTTGAGTACGTTGCAGCCCCAGCTCCCGACATCGAGGAGCTGATCCAGGCAGCCCCCAGCAGCAGCGCACGCGAGGCAGCAGCAGCAGATGGTGCTGCAGACGCTGCTATGGAGGAGGATGAGGGGGGCTATGGGGGCCTGGGCCTGGGGGCCACAGCGGGGCTGGGCTCCACAGCAGGCCTGGGTTCAGGGGAGGGGCCCTGGGCCTAGGGTTCAGGAAAGCAGATGAACCGCCACCTGTGGACCCTGAGGTGAGCCGGGGGGAAGGCAGAGGGAAGGAGGGTGAGTGTGAGTATGTGTGCGTGTAGACGCAGGGAGTGCAACCAGCCAATGCAACCATCCAAGGATGTGACGTGTTTTTTTGGGGGGGGGGGGCTGTGCGTGTTGCTTGGGATGTAGCGGGGGTGGGATGAGGAGGGAGGGAGGGAGGGAGGGAAGGAGGGTGTGGTGGCAAGATAAGCTGGGAGGGTGGGTGGGGGTGCAGAGGGGAGAAGGACAGGGAGGGGGTGTGGGGAGAGCAGGCACGGAGGGGCAGAGGGGGGGGATGGAGCAGAAGATGATGGATAGGGAAGTGAGTGAGTGGGTGGGAGAGGGGGGGTCAGTGCTAAGGGTGCATGGGGAGGGTGCTTGCGCAGGGGGCAGGGTGTCAATGGGGAGGGCAAGCCAGGCAGATGGGGGGTGTTCCAGGACAGCAGACGGTTGTGGGAAGGGTGGTTCACCCGTGTTGTGGTGCGCTGTGGTTTGCTGTGCTGCGGAGTGCTGTGTGTAACATCCTGCTGTTCTGCTGTGCTGTGCTGTGCTGTGCCCCCTGTGTTTTGCGTGCAGGCTGTGATGGAGCAGTTCAAGCGTGTGCTTGAGCGCTTCATGCCTGCAGAGCCCGGCAGTGAGGAGGGGGACGCTGCAGATGCAGCAGACGGGGACGCAGCAGCACGCGGCACGGGGGAGGCAGCAGCAGCGGGGGACGCTTCAGACGCAGACAGCGATGAAGATGGTGAGTGCAGGAGAGGGGGTGGGGCGTCGTTGACATTGGCGTTGCAGCTGCACAGTTGGCAAAAGGCGTCATGATTGCACAGGGAGTGTGAACAGGGGGGTGAGAAGCAAGGACAGCTGCTTACGCGCATGTTGTCCTGCGTGATGTGTTTCGTCATTGGCTGGTGTATCAGCATTCAGGAGTGCGTGTGTGTTGCCAGCCAGCCAACATGCACAATAGTGAGCTCCCTGCTTTTTTTGTCCCCCCCCCTTCCCCCCCAGGCGGCAACGAGGGTGCTGAGAAGCTGAGCAAAAAGCAGCGGAAGCTCCTCAACAGGCTCAAAATCGCTGAGCTGAAGCAGCAGTGCTTGCGGCCTGACGTTGTGGAGGTGTGGGACGTCACGGCGCAGGACCCGCAGACACTCGTCACCATCAAGGTGCGGGGCGGACGAGGGCGGGGGGTCATGGTGGTGGGAGGGGGGAGAGAGTGCCGGTGATGGATGCAGTTGCAGTTGGTAGGGAGGGGCGGGCAGGGCCAACAGGGTTCAGCAGGCAAACGTGTCAGAGCTTCCGGCAAGGAGGATGATACTGCCTTTGTTGAGCGGAACACAACCCGTGTCTGCAGCAGGTGCTGCACATTATGGCCCCTGTGTGCTGCTCATCCTGTTGGATGTCAAAGACCCTGACCTCTTTCAAAGCAGTGTGTGGTCTCCCCACCCACCCTCCCTGCTTCCCTTGCTCGCGTCCTCAGGCGCTGCGCAACACTGTTCCTGTGCCGCGCCACTGGAGTCAGAAGCGCAAGTACCTGCAGGGCAAGCGCGGCATTGAGAAGCCACCATTCAAGCTGCCAGACTTCATCGAGGCGACAGGTGGGGGCCCTGGCAGGGGGGGGGGGCTTCATATGTTGTGATGCTGTTCATCATTGTTTGTGCAGCCTCAGGTCAACGTCTGTCTAGACCCCAAGGAGCCGCTTTGCAACGAGCGAGAATGTCGCCCAGGTTGTCATGGCACCGCTGGGTGTTGGTTGATTTTGAGAGAAGGGCCCAAACTTGGGACGGTGGTTTGCCATGCAATGTGTGTGTATCGACTTGGATGGTATGGTGCTTGTGACGTCAAAGCCTGACGACCTACCGTGCAAAGAAGGAGTATGGTCATCCATCACGGCATTGGTTGTGTTTGCCTGCCTGCCTTCCTGCCTGCCTGCCTGCCTGTGTGTGTGCGCAGGCATCACTGAGATGCGCAATGCCTACCAGGAGAAGGAGGAGGCTAAGAAGCTCAAGCAGAAGCAGCGGGACCGCATGTCGGCAAAGACGGGCAAGATGGACATCGCCTACGAGGTGAGGCGCAGGGCGCACACAGACGGGCAAGGAGGGGACTGGGTTGTTGCGCGTGTATGGCTGGGGCGTGTGGGCTGCTGGTCAATGCTTTTCATGTCGGGCAAACGAGCAAGATGGACACCCGATGACCCCGCTGCCTCACCATGCGAACCCTCTACAGGTGTTGTATGAGGTGTTGTTTGAGCACTACCGCAAGCCAAGATGCACTGGTTTGGTCCTGCACCATCTGCCCTGCTTTCCATCATCCACCTCCAACCGCCCCCCCCCCTGCCCCACCACATAAAGCTTCCGCTGTGCTATACGATGCTTACCGTACTTGCCGTAGTGCTGCTTACCATACTGCTTGCTTACCGTCATGCATTCCCAACCCCACCCCCCTGCCCCACCACACGATTGTTCCGCAGGTGCTGTACGATGCGTTCTTCAAGCACCAGCGCAAGCCCAAGATGACAGGCCTGGGTGAGCTGTACTATGAGGGCAAGGAGTACGAGGCACAGCTGGAGCACCTCAAGGCGGGGGTGCTCAGCGACGAGCTGCGGGAGGCACTGGGCATGGGGGACAACAGCCCACCTCCCTGGCTGGTTAACATGCAGGTGCGCGTGCGAGGGAGTGCTGTGCTGGCTGAGGGGGGGGGGGGAGCATGTGTTTGGGAGCTGATGATCCCGTGTTGTAACGTTCAGACAAGTTTGTTGTGCAGATGCGATATGGATTTAGTAGCAATCAGTGCAGTGTGTGCTGTGCTGGCAGCAGCAGGGCGGCGTGCAGTCAAGCTTGGGGCAGCATGCATTCAAGTTAGGATGCTCATCCTGATCTGTTGACAATCATCTTACCTTGCAGGATGCTCATCCTGATCTGTTGACAATCATCTTACCTTGCAGCATGCAGCTCCCAGTGGCTGACGGCCTGTTGTGCTGTGCTGTGCTTCATCTATTGTTGTGTGCTTGCAGCGCTACGGCCCTCCCCCCTCCTACCCCAACCTCAAGGTGCCTGGCCTCAACGCACCCATCCCACCAGGCGCACAGTTTGGCTACCAGGTGAGTGGGTGGTGGCAGGAGGACAGACAGTAAGAAACTGGTTTCAAAGTACATTCGCTTTGTGAAAGCATGCAGGTGGAAGGTGTTGATCTTTTGCATAGGGTTGGCACCCTCCAGGTGGCACATGTGGTGGTGGGTTGTGGTCTTGGCATTCCCGTCTTGCAACAGGCCGTGGAGTGCGGCAGCTAGGCGTAATGCATACCTGTGTCGACGCGGACCTGTCTGACTACTCCACATGCACACTGACTGGTCGGCTGTGTTTCTGGTGCTGTTGCTGCTGTTGCCTGCAGCCTGGCGGCTGGGGTAAGCCCCCCGTGGATGCACAGGGCAACCCGCTGTATGGCGATGTGTTTGGCCTGGCACACGACGATGAGGACAGCGATGCAGGTGGGTGCTGTGATTGGGACTGAAGGGCGGTTGCAACCAGTAAGCATTTTCAGGTGAAGGAGATTATGGTTGCAGGTTGTGCGTAGCAGAGGGCTTGCAGCCAGCACCTCCTGGCAACAGGCATGAGCATGGGAAGGAGTGAGCATTTCAACAAAATGTAGAGTATTTGAAGTATGTTGTGTGTATGCTGTGCACCCACCAACCAGCTGCCAGTAGCCTTGAGCTGCCTGTGTGGTATGTGGCCCTGTGAAAAGAACCAGCACCTGTTGGTGTTGGTGCTTTCTACACGCCCGCTGAAGTACTGTTGTGCTGCGCTGTGCCTTGTGCTGCGCCTTTGTGTTGTTCAGAGGTGGACAAGGTGTCCCAGTGGGGTGTGGTTGAGGAGCTGGAGGAGAGTGAAGAGGAGGAGAGCGAAGAGGAAGAGGAGGAGGAGGAGCCAGGTGGGGGAGGGATGAGCTGCCGTGCGGGATCTGAAAGTGTGCCAGGCAGACATGACAATGGTGCTTGAGTGTGCGTGTCTGCACAGCAGTTATCGGCCAACAACCTTATATTGTGGTACACTGTTGCTTGTGCGCAACACTTCATGACGTGCCGATAGCATCGCCGCCTGATGATGCAAATGTACCAGCCTGTGTTGCACAGCTCTTTCAATCCCTCCCACAAGCCATACACATGTGGCTACACAAACTCACATACCTGTGACAACAACGTCCCTGTCACTATATTTGTTCACGAGAGGCCTGTGTCAGTCCTGTGGTGCATGCAGCCGTCCGTTGACACCTCGCCTGTTGCTGTCCTGCAGGTCTGCCTGACGAGGCTGACATCATGGCCGGCATTGCCACGGACGCCACGGGCATCAGCAGCCTGCAGAGCGGCCTGGAGACGCCGGACGTGGCCCTCAACCTGCGCAAACAAGGCGACAGCATAGTGAGTGGCGTGGGTGGTGCTGGTGCTGCGGCAGCGCAGTTTCAAGGCGTGTACATGTCACAGCTATGCATCTTGCTGTGCAGGAAGCGCATGCAGAAAAGCAAGTGTCATGTCAACCGTACGAGGCTGCACTTCAACTTTTGGCATAATATTTTCCAATGCAGTTTCAAAAATTTCAACAGGATTTTTTTCTCTTGTTTCACCAATATATCAATGTATTATAATATGAGAGTGCATGCATCTGCCACTGGCATCCTGTCGCTTGGCTATGTTGCACAGCAGGCTCACTTTCAACAGCCTCTTGGTGGTCAGAGATCGTCCTTGTTGGGGGGTCGCAACCCAGGCCAGTGCAGCTGACTGACTGTCGGTGCTGTTGCTGCTGTTGTCGTTGTTTCTCTGCTTGCGTCCTTCCAGGCTGGCACTGAGAGTGCTCAGGCGCCCCAGCTGTACACTGTGCTGGAGCAGCGCAAGGCCAGCGTGGGTGCAGGGCTGATGGGCACAGACCACGTCTACGTCATGCCAGGGCAGGAGGGCGCAGCAACAGTGGGGGGTGTGCCGGGCAGGCGCAGGTGAGGGGGCTGGGGCCACTGGCTGGGGGGACCTGAGGCCTGAGGCTTGATGCTGGGGCCCAATGGTGTGGCGCGCTGGTGGATGGTGCCGGAGGGGCGGGCGGGCAGAAGACCTATGTCGCAGAGTTGCAGGCGTGGTGTGCATGCAGCACCAGCAGCACGCAGCAGGCCAGCAGTTTGCTGAGTAGTCGTCCTGCATTGGTTGGGTATTGGGGGGCACTCTGGGATGCTTGCTGGGATGAGCAACACATGGGTTCCAGAGGGGGCAGCTGGAGGGGCTGCTCACTGTGCTGGCTTGTTGGACCCTGTCCCTGGTATGCTGCACGTCACAACATGGTCTCTGGTGCCGGGTCGCTGCGCTGTGCTGTGTCGTGGACACACGCATTATCTTCGCTGCTTGCTCCGCCGGTTGTCCTGCAGGGGCCCTGGTGGGGATGTGGAGGTCACGCTGTCACCAGAGGAGCTTGAGGGCCTCGACAACGAGGGCATTCGGGCGCTGTACGAGTCAAAGCTGGCAGCGGCACAGGCAGCAGCAGAGCCGGACCGGGAGGACTTCTCAGACATGGTGGCGGGGCACGCAGCAGCGCAGAAGCGCAAGATTGCGGCAAAGGCGGACGCGCGGGCAGCCAAGAAGCAGAAGGAGAGCTTCAAGTTCTGAGGTGGTGCTGGTTTGTGGATGGATGCTGCTGCTGTGGTGTTGTGCCTGTTGCTAGCAGCGCGTTGAGTTTTGTGTTGCAACATACACAATTGGTGTTGGCTGGTGTTGGGTGGCGCGCACATGCCTGCTGACCTTGCGTGACCTGTGAGTGGAGCAGCCCCTGCAGCCTCACTATGATTTGTGTGTGTTTAGGGTGCAAGAGAGCATGTTTCGCAGGGAGCCAATGCAGAGGCTTTTGCACGCAGCCTGCAAGTGTACTTGACCGATGGGCGCAAAGCTGCCATAATGGCATGTGACTGTCACACCTGTTACTTTGGCTGTAGCAGCAATGCACTGACAGGACAGTCCTGCACGCTGCCACTGTCACATGCAGTTCTTCCAATAGGTCAGCATCAACAACTTCAGCACAACCTGATTGAAGACATCATTGTCAGCAGCACAGAATGCAGCTAAGTCAAGCCCCAAGGCAAGGACAGCTCCCTTGCGATGTATCTGTTCGTTGATTGATCAGCAGCTGCTGAAAATTTCCAACGTCAATGCAGGTGCTCCAGGGCGTTCACCAGTGGACGGCAGCGCCAGCAGGTTGGTGCGGTGCGTTACTGCAGTGCTGGCAGGGTGGACACAACGGTTTTGAACATTATATTCGCGGAGCTTATCACAAATTGTCTGCATCCCAGTTGAAACCGCAGGGTGCCCCGTTGTCCTGACTGTCTAACTGTACTTGATCCAGTGACTGATCTGGCTGAGCAGTTACTGCACAGTGGCACATGCTAATTGGGAGAGGCCAGCATACCAGGGCAGTCGCTATGTATTGCTGTGCAGGTTGCACCAAGATTGTGCCGAGCAGCAGCTGTGCACCGCAGCAGGAATGTTGCTGCTTCCGCTCGGATGATGGTCAAGGATGCAGAGTCTGCAGTGGAGTTTCCACTGGGACAAACATTCTGGTGCGTGCGACTGACTTGGAAGCCACTGGAGGTCTACGAGTGTTTTCAACGCTCAGCCTTGGTTGCTTCTAGCATATTTCCATATGGCACCATGCGCCTGTCCAGCTGCCGAGTGTGGTGACAGGGAGCGACACTGAGGACGACACTGCACATACGCACACATGCTGCTGCTGCTGCTGCTGCTTCTGCCCGTCCATGTGACGATGCAATGTGTGCAGGGAGGGTGCGGAGTGCCGCTGCTTGGGAGCAACCACACGCTCGAAGCAGATCCTGGTCATGAAAGTGCCGGTGGGTGCCTAGCACTCCTTACTGAGGCCGCACTGGCAGCAGTGCATGCTGGGCATTGCAGGTCACAGTGTGTGCGGGGCAATGGACTCAGCGTGTAGCAGATCTCCATCCTGAAACCGGGTTGAACAAGCTGGCAGTGTGGTAGTGAGGTGATGCCTGCCTTCCAGCAACGCACAGCCCCTCACACAGCCCAAGAGGCCGGCAGTTCAGTCCTGCCGCCAGTGGTGCAGCACAGCCTGGCATGCACAGCGGACGGGCGCACAGCATGCCAAACCTCACATACAGCGCAGAACACAGCACAGCACAGCACAGCACAGCTGCCAGCCGCACTGCACTTGCCCGGACCTGTCACCGGAGCGTGACTGCTGGTGACCTGCTGCTGTCTTGCACGCCCTGCAGTTGTACTCTGTGTGCCTGTATGTTGAGGGTGACCTGGCTGCCAAGGAGCTGGGCATACGCTACAGGGGAGGGTTCTTTGAGAACGACGATGACTACTGCTCAGCACTGGTGGATGGAGCCTTTGAGAAGGTCCTAGTGGTGAGTGCTGCTCACTCACTCAGTAATTGGATGTTACACTGAACGCCGGCTGTTTGAGGAGCCAAAACAAGGCTCATTGGCCAAATCAACCACAGTAAAGTCCCAGCTGGGCCATCACAACTGGCACTCACTGCGCACTCTGCCTTCATGAGCCTCAGACGTCCTTGAAGGGTGCTTTGTTTGCCGGATTTTGCAAGTATTTAGTAGTCTGCGGTCTGCGAGCTGCTGTCTGTAGCAGCGGTTGGGTGACACGGCAGCAGGACATTAAGCAGGGTCATTGTCGCGGCTTCTCCATGCAGCATGTATCAGTGATAGAACCGGTTGCATGTGGGCTGCAGGGTCTGCAACAGCTTCAGAAGACTGGCAACCATGCC
Source organism: Desmodesmus armatus (assembly GCA_007449985.2). Classification (NCBI taxonomy): domain Eukaryota; kingdom Viridiplantae; phylum Chlorophyta; class Chlorophyceae; order Sphaeropleales; family Scenedesmaceae; genus Desmodesmus; species Desmodesmus armatus. The sequence continues at coordinate 105,547 of VIIQ02000634.1, forward strand.
TGTGGGGACCACCTGACATACCTGGCTATTGCTGTTGGCTGTTGTTTGTGTTGTTTGCTGTTGTTGTGCTGTGCTGTTGCAGTTCAGCATGTTGCGTGACATTGAGGGGCAGCAGTTCTCTGACGCAGTCAAGGAGAAGCTGGGACCAAGGGTAGCTATCATGGGTGAGCGGCAGCATGGCACAACACAGCACAGCAGCTGCACGGTGGTGTGCCTGTGTAGCATGGCAGCGACAGCCAGCCGCAGCTTGCTGCTGTGTCTAGGCATTTTGGCACCGCAGCTGTGGGCAAAGCTCCCTTCGCATGCTGCACTGCAGTCCAGCCCTGACACCAGCAGTTGGCGCTTGGTCTTGCCTGCTGCGCCTATGGCACATGTGTGGTACTTTCTTGCCTGGCTGCCTGTTGGCTAGATGCGCTGCATGCCGAGGCTGACTTGCTGACTCACTGCTTGGTGATGTGCTGGCTGGCTGCAGGCGAGACTGCCTCCCTGGACACCTTCTGTGGCTTCTTCACTGGAGTCAAGCTGACCAAGGGCACACAGGTGGGGGGGGGGGGGGGGGCAGGCAGCTGACCTGCTCTTGCGCGGCCTTGGGGTTTGTGTAAGCAGTCCCAGTTGCTGGGCATGTCGCTGGTCAGCACGCTGGGCCGAGTTTGTGTCAGATTGCGATGCAAACCAGGGTCCAAGCACTGGCAAACTGAGAGCTTGAGCTGCAAGTGTTGTTGAAGGGTGTTGCAGATAGAGACATAGCGTGGGTGGCTTTGAACTGCCAGGTTCACGTTGATGTGCGCGTGCTGCACTATGCTGACCACTGCCTGCGACCCCCTCACCCTTTGTTGCATGTGCATGTGCAGGTCATGTGCCTGTGGACAAAGGCAGGGGCCCTAGAGGTTGTTGTGCTGGACGAGGCAGCAGCAGCCAGCACTCAGCTAGAGAAGATTGCCCCCAAGAACGTCCTCAAGTCCCAGGGCTTCTCCCGTGCCTTGTTTGAGTTGTTCCTTGGGGAGGCCAGCATCGTACCAGCGGCACGGTCTGTGTGGGCAGCGGGAGCAAAGGAGCTGCTAGAGAGCGACATAGTGAAGCGTGAGACACGCAAGAGCGGCAGCGGCTGATTGTACAATCAGATATGTGTTGTCCTTGGTACCGCAGCCGTGTTGGTTTCGACTGGGGTTGATAGTGTATCATGATGTTGCTGTCCTGCAGCCTGGGCAGCTTGTGTGGCATGCATGCATGCAGCTGTGCATGCAGCTGTGCTGGCTCTTTTTTGTTGCTGCGCATCAGGATCATGCGTTGATGGCATTGGTGTAATGCTTTGGCTGCTGAATGTGTAGTGCATCTGAAACCTTTGCTGCATGCAGTTGCAGTAACTGTGCTGGAGACGCACTAGTGGGCCTGCCTTCATCCTCTGCTCATGTGTACACACGACTCCGCGAGTGCAACAGGCGTGATTGTTGACACGCCGCCGCTGGGTAGATGGGTTGCAAGCCTGTGCAACTATCCCTCCTTGAGGCGAGGACCGACAGGAAGTTACATGCATGTTGCCTGCGGCAGCGGTTCATATCTGCATCATGCACACAGCACGCGCTGCAACTCAATCCAGGCCTGCAGTCAGCTCAAGCATTGGGGCCCTACCCACAGCCATGTAGACAGCATAGTGCTGCGCAGCATGCACAGATGAGCCAAACTCCCTCAACCCATGACCCACTGCAGTCACTGCACTCTCTTGCAACCGAATACCCTCTACCACCCCGCAGCAAGATAATACTTCCAGATCCCACTTTCACCCACCGCATGCGCTATCACAGCATGGGACACAAATGCAAATGCACGATCACACATCAACAAACTGAGTGCTCACAGTCCAGCCACAATCTTGCAGTCCTAAGGCAGCCACAGCCACTCTAGCAGGAATGGCAGGTCAACATTGGCAGCTCCATCTTGCCTTGTTGGAACAAAGGTCACCATATTCAGATACTTGCATCCAGACAACCTTATGATAAAGCACTCTGCATTGCTGTAAGCATCACAACTGTGCATCCTTGTGAGAGGCGCAACAAAAATGACTCATAGGGGGGTGCCACCCCAAGCAAGGAGGTGCACTGCCGTGGTGCCTTATGATCACACTTGGCCCCAGGCTGCTCGGCGCAGTGCGCGCAGCAAGCATGAAATGTGCGGGCACTCAGCCCTTCGCCACATGTGGAACAGAGTCAGCGTCAGCGCCTGTGGCACCATGAAAACATCCACGATGGCACTGCTTTAGGTGGCTGTCACAGTGTGGTGTTGTGATTTCGCTGTTCAGCAACGCACGGGTGCCTCAAACTCAGCATCAGCATCCCCTTGAAAGCTGATGGTCACTCCGTCAATGAGTGACTGCGGGGGGACCTTGCCCTGCTCCAGCTGCTGCTGCCTCCTGCTCCGGGGGCTGCCGGAATCAGCAGGCTTTGGCAGCACTGTAGCCTCATCACCCTTGTGAGACACAACCACATTCGCGTCAAACGGCACCTTGAACCCACTAGCAACGAGGTGTGAATGCTTGCTGGTCACAGCAGCAGCTGCCCGGCCACAGGAGTCGCTGCGCTTGGGAGTGGGCTTGTCGGACAGCGTGGTGGGCTCTGTGAGGCTGGGTCCACCTGCATCAAGCAGCAGACATGTGGTGTTATGGCACAGGCTCCCAACAAAAAAGGTCCAGGCATCCAAGACCCAGTCTTGTGCGGCAGTCAACAAGCAAGACAACCTCCTTGGCCTTCTGTGTAGTGTGCAAAAGGGCATTGTCATCCCCCCTGCTGGTGGCAGTGGCAGTGATTAGGGCTGCATGTCCAGCAAACAGTCAGAAGTTGCCGGGTCGTGGTTCAGCCTTGCCGCGGCTGGGCGCCACCAACGACACTTACCATCGAGCGCGATGAGCAGTTTCTGCTTCTGCTCCTTGGTTGGTGCTGGCTCCAGCAGGGCAGACAGTGTGATGCGTTCAGGTTCAGCAGTCACAGCGATGGCGCTCCTGTTGGGGCTCGCTGTTGGTGCTGCAGGAGAGGCTGTACCTGTCCCGTTGTTGGTACTGTTGCTGGATGACGCAGCTATGTAAGCGTGCTTCAAAGGATCTGTCATGGAGCTTGTGGCGTTGGCCAGTGGCTGAGGCGATGGCAGCTGAGATAGGAGAAGCCGCCTGCCTGCAGCACACAACAGTAGCAGTTCATCAGCAGGGATGCCTACTGCTGGGCGCTGATGTTCCTCCCTATTTGGGCCAAGGAGAAAAGATGATGTAGGTAAACAGACTTGACCAGACGATGCGGGAACTTACTTTGGGCAGGCTTGCACATGCAGCACGCACAAGCCAGCACAAAGAAAATACGCCACGAAATCGCGACCATGCTGAGCGTGCAAAGGACAGTAGAGGTTGATTTCTTGTGAACGCTCGCAGAGGAGGTGTTACAGAGAGACAAGTTTTGATGCTGGAATGTCCAGCTGCGGTATACAAGCACCGCCGTGGCTTTCGACCCGTATTCACGACTGACCTGCACCCGTCGACGGAAGGTCGGCGGAAGGTCATCGGACGCAACACCCTCGCATGAGATTGCGTTTCTCTTGTGCTTCGCCTCCAAACATGTCCTTATGGAAATACTGGAGTTATGAACCGTCGATCGACGAGGCCACTCCTCGGGCAAGCAGGAGAGTACGTGGCCACGAAGGTTGTTCCTGGCCTGCCTGGGTTGTTTCTGCTGGCATTCCAAAGAGCCATGTGCACACACAGCTGCCTTGAAGCTGCCCCACCGCACGTGCACACTAGCTTTGTTGCACACAGCCCGCATTCACGGCAGGAATTTGGCTGATGTTGCTGTGCACAAACTCGCATCAAGTTGTTTTCCTGTACAGCTGTGGTCACACGATAGAACCATATCATGCTGTCTGAGCTTATAGTATCAGCTGCAGTGTACCTGTCCTACCCTTTCAGATTGTGTTCAGTTGCAGTGCACCTAAAACACCTTATCATAGTAATTGAACCGTTGGAACTGGTAGCAGCAGATTTGCCTGATCCTGTTTTAGACTTTGCAGAAGATGTGCCTGACTGTAGTGTTGTACTTGGAGCTGCCAGCTGTATTACAGTCTTGCACAAGCCTACCACTTTGGATATCTGCATCATATGACATACATGACAATCATTGTCATCGGATGAAACTGCACAGGGTATGCCTATGTGTTGAATTGGTTGCCGCTCTTTTACACAGCCAATCACCACCACACAACTGGCAAACTGCAACAATGCACCTGTGTTGGTGCTGTTGTACACGCGACAGAGGAAAGATGGCGAGAAGGGAAGCTGATATGGTGAACATGCTCAGGAGGCATGGCGCACCATCATAACCACAACTTGTGCTGAACGTCAAACTCTACATCCCAAACATGCCGGCACACAAGGTGCGAGCTGCTGCAACATCATGCACCACCACATATGCGCAAGCTCTGGCAAAGCCCTGCCTTTTCAGGCAAAGCAGTATGCAGCACGTACATTGCCAGCATGATCAACGGCTGTGTTGCCCAAGCACCACAACATGCATGCCACAGCAATGCACCAAGCAACTGTCATGATGCAGGTCTCTTCAGTTGGTGGCGCGGTCAAACCAGAACTGCCATGTGGGCATGTTTGTGTAGAACTCGGTGATGAGGATGCCTGTGAAGCCCAGCATGGCAATGCGACCGTTCCAGTTCTCAGCCCTGGTAGCAGCAGCGGCAGGAGCAGCGGCAGTGGCAAGGGCAGCACATCAGCAGCTGAGAAATATTGTCAGGACACAGCAAACCAGGTGCTGATCATTCTGCAGACCCAAACCCTGATGCACTCCGCGTAGCAGGGTATAGTGATGCCATCAGGCCGAACGCAGCTGAAGGGAGTCCGGAAGGCTCAATCTCCGAGCGAGTGGCACCAGAAGGCTGCTGGGGAGTCCCTTCCACAAGCACTGAGGCTCCATGTGTGTACAGGGAGATGCAAGGAGCTGACAGGTTGCTGGAGTGTTGTTGCCCTCACGAAATGTGTCATGTCAGGCTAACAAATGCAAGCCAGGCTACCCACACAACTTGTTTGCTATTGTGTTCAGCGGAGAGAATGGGCCAACTCACTTTGGTGTCCAGTTCAATCCAGCGAAGGTGTTGGCAAAGGGCTCCTTGCGGGTGTAGCCACTGCAGCGGCAGCAAGACGGTAGCAGCACATCGGACAACTATTTTCAAAATTTCCTCATCGCGCATGTTGGACACTATAGCCAGAGTCATCACCTTTCTGGTTGCACCATGTGAGATACAATGTCTGTGCATGTGCGATGCGCAGTCTCAGTGTGCAGGTGCCTGGCCTATTGCGCAAGTGCTGAGCCTTGCTACGCACTGCAGAGTGTCCCGGCTCACTCACCGCACGATCGGGATGTATGAAGCCAGTGAGATGATCACAAACACTGCCAGGACAGAGTAGGGGTGGTCCTTCACCTGAGCAAGTCAGCAAACAGTACGGTAACACGTCAGCAAAGGGCCACATCCTGTTGCAAGCCGATGACTGTTTCAGAGAGACTGTTGTGGTGTGTTCAAGCAGTCCGATCGCCTTCGACATTGGTTTGTGTTGTGTTTGTCGCTCAGCACCGGTGCGACGATGCATGCACAGGCCGTGACCTGTCGTGACCTGCAAACTACTCGGTACTGCCAAATCAGCAGTCAATGCACATGGAAGATGCTGAACCGCGGATTGATGACAACCGTAATGAAGGCACAGTACAAGCACTGCCGAATGCAAACAATGCGCACAGCTGCCACACACCAGTGCAGGACACCACTCGACAGCACACCATGCTCACCTGCTGCACGATGTCCTGCTTGTACTGAGCCTCCCACCACAGGCACAGGGGCACAGCCAACATGCACAGGCGACCTGCAGGTAACATACCATTGGGAGGAGTGTGCATTGGCATGCAGCAGGGAGTCAGCACGATGATTATGCATTCAGCAACGTGCATTGCACATCTCAAGCCACCGAAACGGCGCAGGGGTGTTCATGGCAGTTGTTTGATAGCCCATATAATATGAGTTGGTGCCAGTGGGGTGGCCACTGGCCCTCCATATGTCATGTAGCCAAACTTGCCCCAGGTGAATCATTCATGAATCATTCATGACAGCATCCCTTCAGCCATTGCCTCTCACCATTGATGGTCTCTGGTGCTGGTCCGTCGAAGGCCTGCAGCTGGCCCAGGGATGCATCCTTGCCTAGGTCAGCACGGCGCTCAGAAATCTCTGGTGAGACGTTGACAGCGTCGGCACGGGGGATGGTTGTAGGCTTCTGCATGTCACGCTCAGTGGCGGAGTTGCCCTGCCCAGCGGGGGTCTTCTGCAGGGATGAATGGTTGCAGCAGGTGTGAGTGCAGTGTGCAGCAGCAACTGGTAGTGCATTGAGCTGTGCAGGTCCAATGCGCTGCAGGAGCAGCGCTTTGGGCACCCACGGGAGGGTGATCAACATCGTCAGACAGCAGGCACAACAGTGCAGGTGATGCCTGCAGAGGGCCATCAAGGCGGAACGCACCTCCTCCTCACGATAGCGCCTGATGGTGCTTGTGCGCATGCCTGGCACAGGCATGGCCACCCGAGGGGCCGCTGACCGAGCTGAGCAGACCTGACCGCGCTGCAGCATCTTCAAAGCCATTTTGTGCGACTGTCTCTTGGTAGTGTTTGCGTATGGAAAGCGTATGGTCGAATGCTTCTGGAATGGTTATGGAATGCACTGGTGTTGAGTATTTTTGTAGGCGACTTTTTTGGTGACGCCAGTCCTCGTGATGACGTCAGTTGCGCAATGACCTCGGCAGGCACAAGGTTGCTGGGATGCCTGGTCCTTATTGCTACTGAAACAAACATTCTTGTACGTATTCTATTATAGCATCGCGTAGTGCAGTGATCCAAACACTGACATCGGGTGTGCAACCAGACGTTGCAATGCACCAGGCAGTGGGGAAAGTATTTTTCTGTCCACACTCGTGCAGTGGCAGGCGCTTGTGCTGCTTGACAGCACTGTCAAGCAGCACAAGCGCCTCCTGCATTGATAGTTGTCTTCAAATAGCGGCGTCCTTTCCGGTTGGTAAGCTTGGCGTCTGGTGGTCAGCCAATTATACTTGAACCTTTCAAGCGTAAGCTTCTCTGCAGCATGCATTCCTTGCAGCACACATGCTCTATCAGCATGACATGCCAACACTGTTGGCGGTAGGGGGTAAGGCGCTGCAGAGTTACATGATTTGCCATCAGCTGCTGTTGGAACGAGATGGAGCGGAATAAGCTGCTAGAAGCCTTTTCATCTTGCATGTTGTTGCCACACCGCCTCGTCACCATCTCACACAAAACTTGTGCCTGGAAGGCAGCAACCATGGCCAGGATCAACTTGATTGAATGTTGTGAAGTTATCAACCTGGATTCACGTTACCAAATGCAGAGGTGCTTGTCCTGCTGATGGGCTGTGTGAAATGGAGTGGAGTGGTGTGTTGCGCCGAGACAAAGCTGCAGATTTAGGTGACAGTCAGGTTGCCTTGCTGGGTATGAGCAGGTGACAATGTTGCAGGTACTGTTGTTGGTGTGCATGTTTGGCGTCTGCTGACGGAACAAAGTTGCAACTGGACTTGCTGCACCATCTCCTTGGGCACAGCTATCCGAAAGATATCCAATTGCCTGCTCATAATCAAGCATACAACATGTTACATATCATAATACTGCACACCATGGTTACAGCTTGCAAACATGCACTGCAACCAGTCAGCAGATCCATACACAAGCATGCAAAACTCAACTTGATTGCAACTGCTAAACAAAAGGAACCTTAAAAGCCACGCAGCAAGTGAAACTTCCAACCAAAACAGTTGCTGCAGCACTGGTCTTGCTGATATCCTGTGCGCACCTGGTGCATCATGCTAGCAGCTTAGTGCGCAGAAGAATGTGCGCATGGAAATGCCTGAATTGGGGTGTACTCTACTGCAGGCTGCCTGCAGCTGCGAAGCAAGTGGCTGCGCATCTGGTCTGTTTCATGCCATATCCCAGCTGCCAATCATCCTTCAAAACGGCACTGGGTGCCAAGTCAAAGCCAGTGATCATACCAGTTTCCAGCAGCTGATCAACCTTTCAAAACGGCACCGGGTGCCAAATCAGGCCAGACCTCAATGCCAATTCTCAGCGGCCAATTGACCTTTCAAAACGGCACCGGGTGCCAATCAAGCCAGGTAATATTGGCTGTATCTATAAACTTTTGTAATACAGAGGGCAGCAGCGCTACAGAAGCATATGCGCATGGCAGGAGGGCGGCGGCAAGCAGACACACAGCTGTTCACCACTACCCCACCCTGCCAAGTGCTGCGACAGTAAGCGCACACACGCCAGAGTGTGGGAATTAATGTTGTCTTCCCCAGTGTCTTCTCCAGTGACAGCCTGCGCAGACAGCAGCATGCAGCAGCAAGGTGTCAGCTTGATGCCTGCAGGTGCTGATGTGGGTGGTACTGGATGATACTGTGTATTGTGTCCCTGCACAACAGTATGGCGCCCCACGTGCCCTGGGATGTAGACTGATAATCACCATCCTGGTTGCAGCATGTTGGAACTGGACAGCACTAGACAGCATGCAGTACTGCATGCCCACACCTGCAGAAATCGTCTAATGCTCGGTTGGCCACCTACCTGGAGGATTGTCATGATGGCCAGGATGCGAATCAAGGCTCGCAGTGCTCGCCATAGCAGGAGGTGCTTCCCACAGAGATGTGGGCATGCTTGTGCTCGGAGCCGTAGGCATAGCCGTGTGCGGAGCCGTAGGTTTTCTTGTCATCGGCGTAGGTCTTGACATCTCCGTACATGGACTTGCCCTTGCCATAAACGTAGCCGGTGGAGATGGCAGCTGCAGGGCAGAAAGGAGAGAGGGGGTCAGCAGAGGGTGAAACCAGTCATACAACGCTGTTAGCTTGCAAGCTAGCTGACAGCAAGCAAATGGCAATGTTGGGGCAACACCTGGCGATGTTGCTGTGGCCTGCAGTTGCACGGCAGCACCAACAGCCTCTGTGCATCATGCATGATGCTGCAGAATTGCGTGAGGTCCCAGCAGCATTCATGATCAGCCCAGCTGATGCAGATGCCAGGCGTGCAGTCACTACTTTGTTGGATTGTGGCGAGGCCCAATCCTCTCCCCCACTGGCACACTCTAGCCAGCAGCATCTCAATAAAGAGCAGGGCGAATTGACTTACTGTTCTTCTTGACTGGATACACGGGGGCGACGTGCTTCTTTGTGGGGGTCTTCTTGATGGTCAGGAGCTTGCGGTCGAACTGTCCCTCGCCCACGCCCTCAGGCTTCTTGCACTCATGTCCATGGCAGGCGATGAAGGTGGCGTGGCCGACGGCGTGCTTCTTGTGACTGCCGTAGGCATCCACGCCGACGTGAGAGGAGGCGTATTTCTCCTCAGCCTTGGTGTTGCCGTATGTGTACACCTTCTCGCCCTTGCCATAGCCAAAGGCAAGGCCCACGGAGTCTGCAGCAACATGTGACAGGCAGCAAACGGCAGTTTGGTGACATCCTGGCTGTTCACTACTACCTAGTCAGCGGTGGGGTGCGGGGGTGCAACGGCTGGTACGCAGAAGCAGCAACAGCAGTGCTGGGCGTTGCTGCACTGACGTGCTGAGCATGGCGTAAAAGCAAGCAGCACAGTTACTGTGGCAGCCAGCCAGCTGCACAGCCAAAGCACTGCTGAACCAGTTATGGATCATGGCCAGGGTGCAGCCGCTGCAGTGATGGAAGGACCCTGCACCCTGCTGTGGCACGGGCACAGCAGTCCAGGGTTGCAGGCAGCAGAAGTATTGTGCATGGGGTGCAGCGCTGAGCAGGGCGCATTGACTTACTCTTACTGGGTGCAGGGGCGCCATACTTCTCCTTCTTAGCTGGGCCCTTCTTGGCGGGGCGGCCAGCAGCTTGAGCTTGTTGTCGTCGTTGTCTCCCTGGTCGTTCTCGTCGTCCACGCTCTCAGGCCTCTTGCAGTGTGAACCATGGCAGGCGATGGAGGTGACCTGGCCGACGGCGTGCTTCTTGTGACTGCCGTAGGCATCCACGCCTGCGTGAGAGGAGGCGTAGTTCTCCCCGGCCTTGGTGTTGCCGTAGGTGTACGCCTTCTCGCCCTTGCCATAGGTGAAGGCAAGGCCGACGGAGGCTGCAGCAAGACGAAAGAGGCAGCAAACGGCAGTTGGTGAGGTCATGGCTTTGCGCTACGTAGTATACTGCCTAGTCAGCCTATTATACTGCCTAGTCAGCAGCTGGGCGTGAGATGCAACAGGAGGTACAGGAGGTAGGCAGACTGCCTGAAGCAGCAACAGCATTGCTGCACTGGACGCTACCGCGCTGACATGCTGAACATGGCATGAATGCAAGCAACACAGTCACTGCAGCAGCCAGTCAGCTGCACAGCCCAAGCACTGCTGAATCCGTCATGGATCATGGCCAGGGTGCAGCCACTGCAGTGATGGAAATTACCCTGCACCCTGCTGTGGCACGGGCACAGCAGTCCAGGGTTGCAGGCAGCAGAAGTATTGTGCATGGGGTGCAGCGCTGAGCAGGGCGCATTGACTTACTCTTACTGGGTGCAGGGGCGCCATACTTCTCCTTCTTAGCCGGGCCCTTCTTGGTGGGGGCGGCCAGCAGCTTGCGCTTGTTGTCGTCGTTGTCTCCCTGGTCGTTCTCTTCGTCCACGCTCTCAGGCCTCTTGCAGTGTGAACCATGGCAGGCGATGGAGGTGACCTGGCCGACGGCGTGCTTCTTGTGACTGCCGTAGGCATCCACGCCTGCGTGAGAGGAGGCGTAGTTCTCCCCCGCCTTGGTGTTGCCGTAGGTGTACGCCTTCTCGCCCTTGCCATAGGTGAAGGCAAGGCCGACGGAGGCTGCAGCAAGACGCGAGAGGCAGCAAACAGCAGATTGTGTGAAATGCTGAGCACTACCTGGTCAGCAGCTGGGTGAGAGGGTGCAACAGCCGGTATGCAAAGGCAGCAACAGCAGTGCTGCACTGGGCATTGCGCTGATGTGCTGAAGATGTCACGAATGCAAGGAGTACAGTCACTGCGGAGCCAGTCAGGTGCACAGCCCAAGCGCTGACAAAGTCATTATGGCCAGGGTGCGGCCTACTGCTTTGATGATCAGGAATCATGCAGGATGCGTCCGGGGTCGCAAGCTGCAGTGCTGCAGAGCTGATCAGCCCTCAAACATATCGCATTGACTTACTCTTGCCGGGGGCAGGGGGGTTGTATCTGACTGGCTTCTTTGGCATGGAGAGCAGGGTCCTGTCCGTTGAGGTTGCCGCAATTTGCTCAACCGTGCCCGCGCCTGCATGCGTCACGACAGAGGTGTAGGACTTCGTCTGCTCAGGGACGGAACGCAGTCAGGAGTCGCGAAAGCACAGCAATACGGGTTTCAATGCGTCAACACTGTCGTGTATCTTAAAGCACCGCCAACTTACACGCTTCGAGCGCCAGCATGGCCACAACAGCAGCGGAGATCAGCCACACTATGGTCGCTGAGCGCAACATGTTTGCTGAGAATGACTTTGCAGGGGGGCAACCCAGCTGAAGGCTGGAGGGATTGAATGTTACGGGGTGTGCTTGCGCTATATATAGATGCGACACCCTTGGATTGGTCGAGCTGGAGGGGCGACGCCTATTAGCGAGAGCTGCGACTGTTGGTCGTGGCGCGATGTTGGTCGATGTTGGGGCTGTTGGTCGTGGCGCGATGTTGGTCCATGTGGGGCGATGGCAGTTTCACTCCGAATGACAGACTGTTGATGGCGAACAACCCATGAAACGCTTCTGACAAGGGGACGTCACACCTGGTTGCAGAGGGCGCTCTTGCACGCCTGGCCCAACAAACCAACAGCCTCGGGGTCTCGGGTTTTGCTGCCACCGCTGAATATGGGTGCATCAGCAACCGATGTGAGCAGATAGGGGACGAAGTCAACTTGTGCAAACAGGTCGCCACGCTACGCTCGCTCTTTGCTTCAACTGCCGATATGTCTCGCCACGCGTTGTTTGTCTTGGTATTGTGCGCCATGCTGGCACTGATTGCAGGTAATGCATCCTCGCATGCTGCAGTCTCACATGTAAATCATAGCAACATGGCAAGATGGTCAAACAGCAGCCCTCATGCCAGAATGCTGAACCAACTGGAGTGTGGGTGTAAGGTAGCACACCATGGTAGCTGCCTGTTGTTTGCCATTTCTGCAGGCCAGGAGGAGGCAACGGGCCCACGACGGATGCTGGCTGCAACAGTCCGATTCAGTGGTGAGTTTGCTCATACAGGACCCTGCATTGTCTGTTTCTACCCATGACCAGGTCATGTGCTGCCTTCCGCTGGCACCTCTACAGAGCTGTTTCTGGCCCTCTGGCCCATCACATCGATGTCATTGAGAACACTTGAGCGAAGAACATCGCACATTGCAGCTCAGCTATGCAGGTGCCGCATAGCAAGCACGGCAGCTGCCGCACACCCGTGTGTTGCCATGTTGCGTTATGTTGCTGCAGGATCACCTGGTGATAGCAATGGCTTCACCTTCAGTGTGGACGGCAAGCTCCCTAATGGTGCCTACAGCTACGGCTCCTCTGTCGCATACAGGATGCCAAAGAGGGGGTCATCGGGCAGGGTGAGTGTAGGCTACCTAATGGGGCATGGTGTGCGGGCACAATGCACACACAGTGATGCTGTGATGCTGTGATGTTGCTCTCATGTGAATGCTTGCCGTCAGAAGCATTACAGGCCAGTACTTGAGTGTGTTTCTTGTGCATTGCATGCCGGGTTTGGACATGTCGCTAGTGTGATTCTTACCAATGGTCAATGGCTGACCGCTGGCTGGCCTTGCACTCATGGACGGCAGCATCAGGCGTGTCCATACAACATTTGATGCCAAGCACAGCATTCCTAGAAACCATCACCTGCTGACTGCTGAGTGGCCCCTGGACATGCCCTGCCTGCTTGCAGCCCGTGGGGGACTCTAAAGCTGATGCCTCAGCTTCCGGCAGTGGTGACTTTGTCAGAGGCAACGCCAGGACACATGCTGCTGAGCACTTTGCCTACAGCAATGCCAACTCTCTTGCTATCGACAGGCGTGGGGGTGTCAGGGGTGCGAGGGCAGACACCGACACGGATGCCTGCACAGACTGCAAGTGAACAGGTAGGGAGCATGCTGGTGAACCGCATGCACACTCATGCAGCAGCATCCATCAACAACTGTCAGCAAAGAAAGCTCGCCAGTCCCGGGCCCTAGTTGTGGCGACCTGACAAGCCTGTGATTCGCGGTCCATGCAAGCTTTCAAAGCGCAACTGTTGCGTCCAAGAAGATAGAGCCTGCATCATCTGCTCTTGTTGCCTTGTATGCGGACTGCACAATCTGACAGCTGCATGAATGCCTGTTACATGCCTTGCAGGTGGACACATGAGCGAGAGGGAGCTGTCACTGGAGGCAACCATGTTGTACCCACCGAGTCACAACCGTGCCTGTTGTTGGGCTACAAGGATTTCGTGACAAGGACGTTGCAACTGACATGGTGTTTTGAGTGTTGGATGCTGTCGACAACCTTTCTTGTCACAGAACCTCGGATGGGTGTTCTTGTGATTAGCGTGTGAAAGGCATCTGTCGCCTTGGAGGGCCTGGTTTATTAGATGTCAGTAGATGTCACTAAGGTGGCATTAGGTGTTGTTTAGCTGTCAAAAGCATGAACAGGCTGAGTTGACTTGTTGCTTGCAGTTGTCACATTGAGGTTGTTGCATCGAGCTGGTGAGTTGAGTTGGTGAAGCTTGCAGGTTGGCGTACCACACTACAGTGGTTTATTTATGTCTGCGGTTGTTGACGCCTGTTTTTGGTCACCCATGGTCTTGGAGCATGTGGTAATACCAGTGGGGTGATTGTGCATTGATGGTACTTGAGTTGGCCATGCCTCGGGTTCGGGGGTCGCTGGGAGGGCTGGTTGACTACTTGCCTTCAGAACTCCCAGAATAAGCGGTACCACCGCATGGTATGCTTTTGTTTCATTTGGCCACATCCAGGTGTGGCCCTGCAGCTGAGTGGTTGGAATTCGAATCAATTGATGTGTGGCCGCCTACGGTGAATGTGAGCTGTTTCGGCAACAACAAGGGGGTGATTCGGGTATTGTAAGCCCTGCCTGGGTTTGAGTCAGGCTTTGCACTATGCCGATGAATGGCAGGGCTCAGATCGGTCACCAAAGTCACACACCCCTAGGGGATTATTACCAAGCCTTGGCTACTGGCAGTTGTTGTGGCGTGTTTCACGCAGTAGTGGTGGTGCTGGTTGATGGTTGCTCAGTGGTTCAACCACTGTTTCAGAGGTCTCTTCTGAGCCAAACCCCCCAAGAGTTGCCGTAGCTGGTCTTGTCAGGATGGGCAAATCTGGTGACGTAATGATGACTGCACGCTCTGCCTGTACACATGCGCAAGATGATACTGATTGCAAAAGACACCATGTTGCCATATCCGGCAGCATTATACTAATTCGTTGATCCATCATGGCACATTGCCAGCACACACCTGACACCGCCTCAAATAGTTCATGCCAGCCGCACCGTGACAGCAACACCCGGGGTTGAGGTTGTCACCAGTGGTGACAACTCAAGCACTGGCTCGACCCAGTTGCACTGCAAGAGACTCCGGCACCCCGTTGGGTATGCTTGTTGAACTTCTTCCGTGCACCTATCCTTGCAGTTCAACCCAGAAAGAAGCCGTAACCAGAACACAACAGCAAAGAAAGGAATGAAAGATAAGTCAAGTACAGGAGCATACAGAAATGCCAAAACTTCTAGTAGAAGGTACAGAAAGGACAGCAGCGCTTGCAGGCGCCAGCAGCGGCACAACCCCATTGGAGCACGATGCAACACTGAACATTGTCGACTGATCGTTGGGTAGCTCAGCACTGCCCCTGGAGTGCCACCATCTGCTGTGCAGCATGCCATCGTAAGCACCACTTGCCGACATAACAGCAGCATATTTTGCCTAGTAGGTCATACTGATGTAGTGAGGCATAACTGGGTTGCATCCGGCTGCCATCAGCGCACTGGCAGGTGTTCAACACCAGGGCCTGCGCAGGTGTGCGTTTACAAGGTGCAAAACCACAGCTTCCCCACAGCTCAGTCATATTCATATCGCATCGATGGCATGCGCTACCGCGTAAGCATGCTGCAGGCAGTTAACCTGAACCTGCCGATGGCGCTGAAGTGAAGAAACTGGGAACAGCCTTAGCAGTGGCGGGCGCAGTTGACTACTGTGGTGAGTGACTGTGAAGCTCAGGAGGTATCTGCAGCAGGCTTCCTAGGCCGCCTGAAGGCCTGGGCCACCCGCAGATGGCATATGCTGTTAACATGTGCAAGGCGTTGGCTTGTTCATGTCATGGTTCACTGTACCACCGTAGCAGCCGCAATCTGCCGGATACTATCGTAGACTGGGTACACGTCTCAACCCAAGTTTGGTCATGTGCGATGTGGAATTCATCAACATAAACCACTCTAGGTGCAAGCTGCCAACAGGCACTACCACTGCTGGCAGTGTGCTTCTGGCAGAGGCACATCAGCATGCAACACTGCGGCAAGTAAACTCAACTGCAACAGGGAAGAAAGCCAAGAAGACTTCCAAAGTTGGCTGGCAGCACCAGAGCAACTGAATCATCTAAGGGTTTAGATTTAGTCTGAGCTGTGTGGAGTTCTTTTGGCGCACTGCCTTGGTGTGCTGCACTGTAGTGCAGCACCACGAACTGGTGTGCCACAGTGTGCATGCATGCATGCTCCCATGCGTGCTAGCATTGGGAGGGATTAAGCACAGGGGCTTATGGCTGTTGAATGCATACTTGATTGTTTGATGGATGGGGACAATTTGTGGTATGATCCAATTGGAACGCTCAAACCTGGGTTACTGCAGGTTGTTTGCTGTCAATAGTGAGAAGGGACCTGGAAGTATCATGTTGGCTAATTCAGTACCCACCACCTCATGCATGAGTTGGGGCAATCAGGAGCCAGGGAAGTGTTACGCGCCAAGACAGACCAACACAATACAACTTGTATTGTGTACATGGCACGCTCCGTACAAGTTCACACAAACACAACCATACATGTTTGCCACACTTTAGTATATCAAGTATAGGCGCTTCTATCAACTTGTGCCTGAACCAGACCAACCAACAACTGCTGAACCAACTGAGCTACATTCATTGAGGCTTGACAACTTTATTGCCCAGAAAACCAAATCAGAACATATATACCCCAGACAGCACTGGGCATTGACTAAGTATAAGGGGCCGAACAGGATAGCGCGGTGCCACAATCAAGCAGCACAAGGGATACAAGGCAGCTGGTGAGCAGGCTATAAGCGCCCACCGCAGTATCCTGCCGTGCATTGTGCTACACTGTGTCGCCTACACATTCTTCGAAGCACAGACGTGACGCCCCATCATTGGCTGTGTGCCACGGTGGACTGTCAGCCTCAGTGTCATCCCCAGTGACAGCCTGCACAGACAGAATCACGTGGCAGCAAGGGGTCAGCTTGTCTCACTGCCATTGATTATTCTGCAGGGTGTTGCTGTTGGTGCCTGCACAATAGCATCCTGCTGGCTGGCGGCGGCATGCTGAAAGTCCCAGCATGAAGTCTTGTGTCAGCAGCCCAAAATTACCTCCAAGTTGAAGCTCTACAACGGAAAGGTCGCAGTAGATGAATCAGTTACTGCCCAAACAAAACAACCAGCCATGTGAATTTGCCAACCTGCCCTGCCCTGCTTACCTGAATTGAGTGTGGAATCAGGGCTCAACTGCAGCCTTCTTGCAGTGGTCGCCATGGCAGGAGTCAGCCTCGACGGCGACGTGGCCATGCTTCTTCTTTGAGCCGTGGGCCTCACCATATGCCTTAGCGTAGGTCTTCTTCTCATCAGCGTAGGTCTTGGCATCTC
Organism: Desmodesmus armatus; assembly: GCA_007449985.2. Classification (NCBI taxonomy): domain Eukaryota; kingdom Viridiplantae; phylum Chlorophyta; class Chlorophyceae; order Sphaeropleales; family Scenedesmaceae; genus Desmodesmus; species Desmodesmus armatus. The sequence goes on from VIIQ02000634.1 coordinate 122,497, forward strand.
CGTAGCTGGACTCGCCCTTGCCATACACGTAGGCGTTAGACTTGCTGTCTGCAGGCAGAGAGGGGGCAGCACAGGGTGGCAGCAGGTCAACACAGCTGACAGCATGCACTGTCCATGGCATGGTGGTGCCAACAATGGTGGTCAGGCTGGCAGTGTTGCTGTGGCTGCCTGTTGCATGCCAGCTGCAGCCATCCAGCACCGACAGCCTCTCCATGGATGCATGCAGCAGCCGGTGTGATGCACAGGCCGGCGGGTGTGCTCAGCTGATGCTGCAGGGGCCAGGGATTTGCGACCTGTCACTGCTGTGTTGGGCTGTGGCTGGGCACTGTCCCCTGCCAGGAACCCATTGGCACCCTCTAGGACAGCGGGAGGCAGCATCAGTCCAGGTGCTGAGCGTTTTGACTTACCCTTCCTCCTGGGTGGCCCATACACGGGGTGCTTCTTTGGGGCAGCCTGCTTCTGGCTCAGCAACAGGCGCTTGTAGCCGTTCTCCGCGGGGGTGTCGTCCTTCTTGCAGTGGCCGCCATGGCAGGAGTCAGTTGAGATGACAACGTGGCCATGCTTCTTCTTTGAGCCGTGGGCCTCACCATATGCCTTGGCGTAGGTCTTCTTCTCATCAGCGTAGGTCTTGGCATCTCCGTAGGAGGACTCGCCCTTGCCATACACGTAGGCGGTGGAGATGCTGTCTGCAGGCAGAGAGGGGGCAGCAGAGGGTGGCAGCAGGTGAAGAGGACATCTGTCAGCATGCACTGGTGGTGCCGACATTGCTGGTCAGGCTGGTAGTGTGACTGTGGCTGCCTGTTGCATGCCAGCTGCAGCCATCCAGCACTGACAGCCTCTCCATGGATGCATGCAGCAGCCGGTGTGATGCACAGGCCGACGGGTGTGCTCAGCTGATGCTGCAGGGGCCAGGGATATGCGGCCTGCCACTGCTGTGTTGGGCTGTGGCTGGGCACTGTCCCCTGCCAGGAACCCATTGGCACACTCTAGGACAGCGGGAGGCAGCATCAGTCCAGGTGCTGAGCGTTTTGACTTACCCTTCCTCCTGGGTGGCCCATACACGGGGTGCTTCTTTGGGGCAGCGTGCTTCTGGCTCAGCAACATGCGCTTGAAGCCGTTCTCCGCGGGGGTGTCGTCCTTCTTGCAGTGGTCGCCATGGCAGGAGTCAGCTTCGATGACGATGTGGCCATGCTTCTTCTTTGAGCCGTGGGCCTCACCATATGCCTTAGCGTAGGTCTTCTTCTCATCAGCATAGGTCTTGGCATCTCCGTAGCTGGACTCGCCCTTGCCATACACGTAGGCGGTGGAGATGCTGTCTGCAGGCAGAGAGGGGGCAGCAGAGGGTGGCAGCAGGTGAAGAGGACATCTGTCAGCATGCACTGTCCATGGCATGGTGGTGCCGACATTGTTGATCAGGCTGGTAGTGTTGCCGTGGCTGCCTGTTGCATGCCAGCTGCAGCCAGCCAGCAGTACTGACAGCCTCTCCATGGATGCATGCAGCAGCCGGTGTGATGCACAGGCCGGCGGGTGTGCTCAGCTGATGCTGCAGGGGCCAGGGATATGCGGCCTGTCACTGCTGTGTTGGGCTGTGGCTGGGCACTGTCCCCTGCCAGGAACCCATTGGCACACTCTAGGACAGCGGGAGGCAGCATCAGTCCAGGTGCTGAGCGTTTTGACTTACCCTTCCTCCTGGGTGGCCCATACACGGGGTGCTTCTTTGGGGCAGCTTGCTTCTGGCTCAGCAACAGGCGCTTGTAGCCGTTCTCTGCGGGGGTGTCGTCCTTCTTGCAGTGGTCGCCATGGCAGGAGTCAGTTGAGATGACAACGTGGCCATGCTTCTTCTTTGAGCCGTGGGCCTCACCATATGCCTTGGCGTAGGTCTTCTTCTCATCAGCGTAGGTCTTGGCATCTCCGTAGGAGGACTCGCCCTTGCCATACACGTAGGCGGTGGAGATGCTGTCTGCAGGCAGAGAGGGGGCAGCAGAGGGTGGCAGCAGGTGAAGAGGACATCTGTCAGCATGCACTGGTGGTGCCGACATTGTTGATCAGGCTGGTAGTGTTGCTGTGGCTGCCTGCTGCATGCCAGCTGCAGCCAGCCAGCAGTACTGACAGCCTCTCCATGGATGCATGCAGCAGCCGGTGTGGTGCGCAGGCCGGCGGGTGTGCTCAGCTGATGCTGCAGGGGCCAGGGATATGCGGCCTGTCACTGCTGTGTTGGGCTGTGGCTGGGCACTGTCCCCTGCCAGGAACCCATTGGCACACTCTAGGACAGCGGGAGGCAGCATCAGTCCAGGTGCTGAGCGTTTGACTTACCCTTCCTCCTGGGTGGCCCATACACGGGGTGCTTCTTTGGGGCAGCCTGCTTCTGGCTCAGCAACATGCGCTTGAAGCCGTTCTCCGCGGGGGTGTCGTCCTTCTTGCAGTGGTCGCCATGGCAGGAGTCAGCTTCGATGACGATGTGGCCATGCTTCTTCTTTGAGCCGTGGGCCTCACCATATGCCTTAGCGTAGGTCTTCTTCTCATCAGCATAGGTCTTGGCATCTCCGTAGCTGGACTCGCCCTTGCCATACACGTAGGCGGTGGAGATGCTGTCTGCAGGCAGAGAGGGGGCAGCAGAGGGTGGCAGCAGGTGAAGAGGACATCTGTCAGCATGCACTGTCCATGGCATGGTGGTGCCGACATTGTTGATCAGGCTGGTAGTGTTGCCGTGGCTGCCTGTTGCATGCCAGCTGCAGCCAGCCAGCAGTACTGACAGCCTCTCCATGGATGCATGCAGCAGCCGGTGTGATGCATAGGCCGGCGGGTGTGCTCAGCTGATGCTGCAGGGGCCAGGGATATGCGGCCTGTCACTGCTGTGTTGGGCTGTGGCTGGGCACTGTCCCCTGCCAGGAACCCATTGGCACACTCTAGGACAGCGGGAGGCAGCATCAGTCCAGGTGCTGAGCGTTTTGACTTACCCTTCCTCTTGGGTGGCCCATACACGGGGAGCTTCTTTGGGGCAGCCTGCTTCTGGCTCAGCAACAGGCGCTTGTAGCCGTTCCCCGCGGGGGTGTCGTCCTTCTTGCAGTGGTCGCCATGGCAGGAGTCAGTTGAGATGACAACGTGGCCATGCTTCTTCTTTGAGCCGTGGGCCTCACCATATGCCTTGGCGTAGGTCTTCTTCTCATCAGCGTAGGTCTTGGCATCTCCGTAGGAGGACTCGCCCTTGCCATACACGTAGGCGGTGGAGATGCTGTCTGCAGGCAGAGAGGGGGCAGCAGAGGGTGGCAGCAGGTGAAGAGGACATCTGTCAGCATGCACTGTCCATGGCATGGTGGTGCCAGCAATGGTGGTCAGGCTGGCAGTGTTGCTGTGGCTGCCTGTTGCATGCCAGCTGCAGCCAGCCAGCAATGACATGCCGTGTGATGCACAGGCCAGCGGGTGTGCTCAGCTGATGCTGCAGGCGCCAGGGATATGCGGCCTGTCACTGCTGTGTTGGGCTGTGGCTGGGCCCAGCCACTGTCCCCTGCCAGGGACTCACTGGCACACGCTAGGAGAGCAGGAGGCAGCAACAGTCCAGGTGCTGAGCGATTGACTTACCCTTCCTCCTGGGTGGCCCATACACAGGGTGCTTCTTTGGGGCAGCCTGCCTCTGGCTCAGCAACAGGCGTTTGTAGCCGTTCTCCGCGGGGGTGTCGTCCTTCTTGCAGTGGTCGCCATGGCAGGAGTCAGCTTCGATGACGATGCGGCCATGCTTCTTCTTTGAGCCGTGGGCCTCACCATATGCCTTGGCGTAGGTCTTCTTCTCATCAGCATAGGTCTTGGCACCTCCGTAGGAGGACTCGCCCTTGCCATACACGTAGGCGGTGGAGATGCTGTCTGCAGGCAGAGAGGGGGCAGCAGAGGGTGGCAGCAGGTGAAGAGGACATCTGTCAGCATGCACTGGTGGTGCCGACATTGCTGGTCAGGCTGGTAGTGTGACTGTGGCTGCCTGTTGCATGCCAGCTGCAGCCATCCAGCAGTACTGACAGCCTCTCCATGGATGCATGCAGCAGCCGGTGTGATGCACAGGCCGGCGGGTGTGCTCAGCTGATGCTGCAGGGGCCAGGGATATGCGGCCTGCCACTGCTGTGTTGGGCTGTGGCTGGGCCCAGCCACTGTCCCCTGCCAGGGACTCACTGGCACACTCTAGGACAGCGGGAGGCAGCATCAGTCCAGGTGCTGAGCGATTGACTTACCCTTCCTCCTGGGTGGCCCATACACGGGGTGCTTCTTTGGGGCAGCCTGCTTCTGGCTCAGCAACATGCGCTTGAAGCCGTTCTCCGCGGGGGTGTCGTCCTTCTTGCAGTGGTCGCCATGGCAGGAGTCAGCTTCGATGACGATGTGGCCATGCTTCTTCTTTGAGCCGTGGGCCTCACCATATGCCTTAGCGTAGGTCTTCTTCTCATCAGCATAGGTCTTGGCATCTCCGTAGCTGGACTCGCCCTTGCCATACACGTAGGCGGTGGAGGTGCTGTCTGCAGGCAGAGAGGGGGCAGTAGAGGGTGGCAGCAGGTGAAGAGGACATCTGTCAGCATGCACTGTCCATGGCATGGTGGTGCCGACATTGTTGATCAGGCTGGTAGTGTTGCCGTGGCTGCCTGTTGCATGCCAGCTGCAGCCAGCCAGCAGTACTGACAGCCTCTCCATGGATGCATGCAGCAGCCGGTGTGATGCACAGGCCGGCGGGTGTGCTCAGCTGATGCTGCAGGGGCCAGGGATATGCGGCCTGTCACTGCTGTGTTGGGCTGTGCCTGGGCCCAGCCACTGTCCCCTGCCAGGGACTCACTGGCACACTCTAGGACAGCGGGAGGCAGCATCAGTCCAGGTGCTGAGCGATTGACTTACCCTTCCTCCTGGGTGGCCCATACACGGGGTGCTTCTTTGGGGCAGCCTGCTTCTGGCTCAGCAACATGCGCTTGAAGCCGTTCTCCGCGGGGGTGTCGTCCTTCTTGCAGTGGTCGCCATGGCAGGAGTCAGCTTCGATGACGATGTGGCCATGCTTCTTCTTTGAGCCGTGGGCCTCACCATATGCCTTAGCGTAGGTCTTCTTCTCATCAGCATAGGTCTTGGCATCTCCGTAGCTGGACTCGCCCTTGCCATACACGTAGGCGGTGGAGGTGCTGTCTGCAGGCAGAGAGGGGGCAGCAGAGGGTGGCAGCAGGTGAAGAGGACATCTGTCAGCATGCACTGTCCATGGCATGGTGGTGCCGACATTGTTGATCAGGCTGGTAGTGTTGCCGTGGCTGCCTGTTGCATGCCAGCTGCAGCCAGCCAGCAGTACTGACAGCCTCTCCATGGATGCATGCAGCAGCCGGTGTGATGCATAGGCCGGCGGGTGTGCTCAGCTGATGCTGCAGGGGCCAGGGATATGCGGCCTGTCACTGCTGTGTTGGGCTGTGGCTGGGCACTGTCCCCTGCCAGGAACCCATTGGCACACTCTAGGACAGCGGGAGGCAGCATCAGTCCAGGTGCTGAGCGTTTTGACTTACCCTTCCTCTTGGGTGGCCCATACACGGGGAGCTTCTTTGGGGCAGCCTGCTTCTGGCTCAGCAACAGGCGCTTGTAGCCGTTCCCCGCGGGGGTGTCGTCCTTCTTGCAGTGGTCGCCATGGCAGGAGTCAGTTGAGATGACAACGTAGCCATGCTTCTTCTTTGAGCCGTGGGCCTCACCATATGCCTTGGCGTAGGTCTTCTTCTCATCAGCGTAGGTCTTGGCATCTCCGTAGGAGGACTCGCCCTTGCCATACACGTAGGCGGTGGAGATGCTGTCTGCAGGCAGAGAGGGGGCAGCAGAGGGTGGCAGCAGGTGAAGAGGACATCTGTCAGCATGCACTGTCCATGGCATGGTGGTGCCAGCAATGGTGGTCAGGCTGGCAGTGTTGCTGTGGCTGCCTGTTGCATGCCAGCTGCAGCCAGCCAGCAATGACATGCCGTGTGATGCACAGGCCAGCGGGTGTGCTCAGCTGATGCTGCAGGCGCCAGGGATATGCGGCCTGTCACTGCTGTGTTGGGCTGTGGCTGGGCCCAGCCACTGTCCCCTGCCAGGGACTCACTGGCACACGCTAGGAGAGCAGGAGGCAGCAACAGTCCAGGTGCTGAGCGATTGACTTACCCTTCCTCCTGGGTGGCCCATACACAGGGTGCTTCTTTGGGGCAGCCTGCCTCTGGCTCAGCAACAGGCGTTTGTAGCCGTTCTCCGCGGGGGTGTCGTCCTTCTTGCAGTGGTCGCCATGGCAGGAGTCAGCTTCGATGACGATGTGGCCATGCTTCTTCTTTGAGCCGTGGGCCTCACCATATGCCTTGGCGTAGGTCTTCTTCTCATCAGCATAGGTCTTGGCATCTCCGTAGGAGGACTCGCCCTTGCCATACACGTAGGCGGTGGAGATGCTGTCTGCAGGCAGAGAGGGGGCAGCAGAGGGTGGCAGCAGGTGAAGAGGACATCTGTCAGCATGCACTGGTGGTGCCGACATTGCTGGTCAGGCTGGTAGTGTGACTGTGGCTGCCTGTTGCATGCCAGCTGCAGCCATCCAGCAGTACTGACAGCCTCTCCATGGATGCATGCAGCAGCCGGTGTGATGCACAGGCCGGCGGGTGTGCTCAGCTGATGCTGCAGGGGCCAGGGATATGCGGCCTGTCACTGCTGTGTTGGGCTGTGGCTGGGCCCAGCCACTGTCCCCTGCCAGGGACTCACTGGCACACTCTAGGACAGCGGGAGGCAGCATCAGTCCAGGTGCTGAGCGATTGACTTACCCTTCCTCCTGGGTGGCCCATACACGGGGTGCTTCTTTGGGGCAGCCTGCTTCTGGCTCAGCAACATGCGCTTGAAGCCGTTCTCCGCGGGGGTGTCGTCCTTCTTGCAGTGGTCGCCATGGCAGGAGTCAGCTTCGATGACGATGTGGCCATGCTTCTTCTTTGAGCCGTGGGCCTCACCATATGCCTTAGCGTAGGTCTTCTTCTCATCAGCATAGGTCTTGGCATCTTCGTAGCTGGACTCGCCCTTGCCATACACGTAGGCGGTGGAGGTGCTGTCTGCAGGCAGAGAGGGGGCAGCAGAGGGTGGCAGCAGGTGAAGAGGACATCTGTCAGCATGCACTGTCCATGGCATGGTGGTGCCGACATTGTTGATCAGGCTGGTAGTGTTGCTGTGGCTGCCTGTTGCATGCCAGCTGCAGCCAGCCAGCAGTACTGACAGCCTCTCCATGGATGCATGCAGCAGCCGGTGTGATGCATAGGCCGGCGGGTGTGCTCAGCTGATGCTGCAGGGGCCAGGGATATGCGGCCTGTCACTGCTGTGTTGGGCTGTGGCTGGGCACTGTCCCCTGCCAGGAACCCATTGGCACACTCTAGGACAGCGGGAGGCAGCATCAGTCCAGGTGCTGAGCGTTTTGACTTACCCTTCCTCTTGGGTGGCCCATACACGGGGAGCTTCTTTGGGGCAGCCTGCTTCTGGCTCAGCAACAGGCGCTTGTAGCCGTTCCCCGCGGGGGTGTCGTCCTTCTTGCAGTGGTCGCCATGGCAGGAGTCAGTTGAGATGACAACGTGGCCATGCTTCTTCTTTGAGCCGTGGGCCTCACCATATGCCTTGGCGTAGGTCTTCTTCTCATCAGCGTAGGTCTTGGCATCTCCGTAGGAGGACTCGCCCTTGCCATACACGTAGGCGGTGGAGATGCTGTCTGCAGGCAGAGAGGGGGCAGCAGAGGGTGGCAGCAGGTGAAGAGGACATCTGTCAGCATGCACTGTCCATGGCATGGTGGTGCCAGCAATGGTGGTCAGGCTGGCAGTGTTGCTGTGGCTGCCTGTTGCATGCCAGCTGCAGCCAGCCAGCAATGACATGCCGTGTGATGCACAGGCCAGCGGGTGTGCTCAGCTGATGCTGCAGGCGCCAGGGATATGCGGCCTGTCACTGCTGTGTTGGGCTGTGGCTGGGCCCAGCCACTGTCCCCTGCCAGGGACTCACTGGCACACGCTAGGAGAGCAGGAGGCAGCAACAGTCCAGGTGCTGAGCGATTGACTTACCCTTCCTCCTGGGTGGCCCATACACAGGGTGCTTCTTTGGGGCAGCCTGCCTCTGGCTCAGCAACAGGCGTTTGTAGCCGTTCTCCGCGGGGGTGTCGTCCTTCTTGCAGTGGTCGCCATGGCAGGAGTCAGCTTCGATGACGATGTGGCCATGCTTCTTCTTTGAGCCGTGGGCCTCACCATATGCCTTGGCGTAGGTCTTCTTCTCATCAGCATAGGTCTTGGCATCTCCGTAGGAGGACTCGCCCTTGCCATACACGTAGGCGGTGGAGATGCTGTCTGCAGGCAGAGAGGGGGCAGCAGAGGGTGGCAGCAGGTGAAGAGGACATCTGTCAGCATGCACTGGTGGTGCCGACATTGCTGGTCAGGCTGGTAGTGTGACTGTGGCTGCCTGTTGCATGCCAGCTGCAGCCATCCAGCAGTACTGACAGCCTCTCCATGGATGCATGCAGCAGCCGGTGTGATGCACAGGCCGGCGGGTGTGCTCAGCTGATGCTGCAGGGGCCAGGGATATGCGGCCTGCCACTGCTGTGTTGGGCTGTGGCTGGGCCCAGCCACTGTCCCCTGCCAGGGACTCACTGGCACACTCTAGGACAGCGGGAGGCAGCATCAGTCCAGGTGCTGAGCGATTGACTTACCCTTCCTCCTGGGTGGCCCATACACGGGGTGCTTCTTTGGGGCAGCCTGCTTCTGGCTCAGCAACATGCGCTTGAAGCCGTTCTCCGCGGGGGTGTCGTCCTTCTTGCAGTGGTCGCCATGGCAGGAGTCAGCTTCGATGACGATGTGGCCATGCTTCTTCTTTGAGCCGTGGGCCTCACCATATGCCTTAGCGTAGGTCTTCTTCTCATCAGCATAGGTCTTGGCATCTTCGTAGCTGGACTCGCCCTTGCCATACACGTAGGCGGTGGAGATGCTGTCTGCAGGCAGAGAGGGGGCAGCAGAGGGTGGCAGCAGGTGAAGAGGACATCTGTCAGCATGCACTGTCCATGGCATGGTGGTGCCGACATTGTTGATCAGGCTGGTAGTGTTGCTGTGGCTGCCTGTTGCATGCCAGCTGCAGCCAGCCAGCAGTACTGACAGCCTCTCCATGGATGCATGCAGCAGCCGGTGTGATGCATAGGCCGGCGGGTGTGCTCAGCTGATGCTGCAGGGGCCAGGGATATGCGGCCTGTCACTGCTGTGTTGGGCTGTGGCTGGGCACTGTCCCCTGCCAGGAACCCATTGGCACACTCTAGGACAGCGGGAGGCAGCATCAGTCCAGGTGCTGAGCGTTTTGACTTACCCTTCCTCTTGGGTGGCCCATACACGGGGAGCTTCTTTGGGGCAGCCTGCTTCTGGCTCAGCAACAGGCGCTTGTAGCCGTTCCCCGCGGGGGTGTCGTCCTTCTTGCAGTGGTCGCCATGGCAGGAGTCAGTTGAGATGACAACGTGGCCATGCTTCTTCTTTGAGCCGTGGGCCTCACCATATGCCTTGGCGTAGGTCTTCTTCTCATCAGCGTAGGTCTTGGCATCTCCGTAGGAGGACTCGCCCTTGCCATACACGTAGGCGGTGGAGATGCTGTCTGCAGGCAGAGAGGGGGCAGCAGAGGGTGGCAGCAGGTGAAGAGGACATCTGTCAGCATGCACTGTCCATGGCATGGTGGTGCCAGCAATGGTGGTCAGGCTGGCAGTGTTGCTGTGGCTGCCTGTTGCATGCCAGCTGCAGCCAGCCAGCAATGACATGCCGTGTGATGCACAGGCCAGCGGGTGTGCTCAGCTGATGCTGCAGGCGCCAGGGATATGCGGCCTGTCACTGCTGTGTTGGGCTGTGGCTGGGCCCAGCCACTGTCCCCTGCCAGGGACTCACTGGCACACGCTAGGAGAGCAGGAGGCAGCAACAGTCCAGGTGCTGAGCAATTGACTTACCCTTCCTCCTGGGTGGCCCATACACAGGGTGCTTCTTTGGGGCAGCCTGCCTCTGGCTCAGCAACAGGCGTTTGTAGCCGTTCTCCGCGGGGGTGTCGTCCTTCTTGCAGTGGTCGCCATGGCAGGAGTCAGCTTCGATGACGATGTGGCCATGCTTCTTCTTTGAACCGTGGGCCTCACCATATGCCTTGGCGTAGGTCTTCTTCTCATCAGCATAGGTCTTGGCATCTCCGTAGGAGGACTCGCCCTTGCCATACACGTAGGCGGTGGAGATGCTGTCTGCAGGCAGAGAGGGGGCAGCAGAGGGTGGCAGCAGGTGAAGAGGACATCTGTCAGCATGCACTGTCCATGGCATGGTGGTGCCGACATTGTTGATCAGGCTGGTAGTGTTGCTGTTGCTGCCTGTTGCATGCCAGCTGCAGCCAGCTAGCAGTACTGACAGCCTCTCCATGGATGCATGCAGCAGCCGGTGTGATGCACAGGCCGGCGGGTGTGCTCAGCTGATGCTGCAGGGGCCAGGGATATGCGGCCTGTCACTGCTGTGTTGGGCTGTGGCTGGGCACTGTCCCCTGCCAGGAACCCATTGGCACACTCTAGGACAGCGGGAGGCAGCATCAGTCCAGGTCCAGTGCTTAGCGTTTGACTTACCCTTCCTCTTGGGTGGCCCATACACGGGGCGCTACTTTGGGGCAGCCTGCTTCTGGCTCAGCAACAGGCGCTTGGCTCCATCCACCTCCAGAGTTGTTTCTGGCGAGGTTGTCGTAGTTTGCTCAATCACACTTGCGCCTGCAACAACAGCAAAGTAGTGTTCCTACAAGATTGCGTGGCTCCGTGTGATGCAGGGCTGGATCTTCACGTAGTGTTGCAGGTACGACCTCAATCGTTCTCATAAGCGTGTATGGGTAGCTGCTGACATCTGCTAGGAATCGCCAACTTACATGCGCTGAGCGCCAGCAATGCCACAACAGCCGAAACCAGCCACACTGTGGCGGGGCGCGCCATGCTTCGGGTGTGCAAGACTTTGCACCGGCGATAAGCCAGAAAGCTGAGGGTTGGAAGGGGTGGTGAGTCTTGGAGTTCGCGTGCGCTATATAGGATTGTTGCGGCACCCTTGGATTGGTCGAGTGCCAACGTCGACGGAGCGCCCAACAGTCCTGGGCACTTGCACTGCCTGGGTAGATTTCAGGAAGGCAGCAATGGTCAATCGGTACGTCCATTTGCAAATGGCTATGCTTCACGTCCGACCACACCGCGCCCAACGGACCAACAGTACGATCGCCGTGTTGCTGCCGATTGGTTACGTTGAGTTTCCGAACATCAATGTCTCGAAAACCCTTCATCAGTTCATAGTTCTAGCTTCTAAAAACGTCAACGACACACAGCGCAGATCAACAAAATCTCGGTTGCGCCGTTGGGGCACGCGGTTGGTCGGGCCTCGTACGCTTGCAAACGCGGTTGGTCGGGCCTCGTACGCTTGCAAACGGCGGAACAAAACCCGGGCCTCGTACCTCAAACCACCGACCGTTGGTCCTGACCGTGCATACATAAGGTCAATATTTTCTGTAATCAAGCGTTCATCCTGCCTCAGTTCGACTCCCTTACCAAACCCAAACACCATGGCGCGCTTGGTGATAATTGGTCTGGCGATGCTGGCTCTGCTGGCCGTCGCCACTGCTGAGATGGCGGATGGCGCGTAAGTTCCTGGCGCTTGAATGCACCTGCGCATAGATCTTTGCATGCTGACGGTGCTTGGCTGTCCGTTCCCATGCCCTGCAGGCTGGAGACTTCGGCAACCTCGATGTCTGACCGCAAGTTGCTCAACGCAGGTAAGCTTGCATTGCCGTGCAAATTGCCCATGGGCTGGCCAGCGTAGCTGAGGGTGGCTGAGCGCGCCCTTGCGGTCCTGCACCTGCCGTTGGTCTTGCATCTGCCGTTGTCGCAAGATGCGTGTATGCTGATGAACAGAACTGCTGCATGCCATGGGTGTTGGTAGGGCATACCACTGGCACAGCCCCCAGCATGTGACGTGTCTCAGGGTTGCCACCACAAATGCCAGCTTTCAGTGCAACTTCATTCCATTTGCATTGAGGGTGTGCGATGTTGGTCAGAGCTGTCTATGCTTCCAGCAGTGACAGCTGTGCCACCAGCAGCATTGACAGCATGCTGGCAACTGTGCTGCAGCTATGCTGCAAGCTTGTAACCTTTAGCTACATGTCACAGACTCTGTGTACCAAGTCTTTTTGCCCACTTGCCTGCTTATGCTACGAGCCAGTCCACAAGCCTCACAAGCCCCATTATGAGAAATTTCTCTCTTGGGTTTAAACCCAAGTATGACAAGCCCGAGTATGAGAAGCCCGTCTATGAGAAGCCCAAGTATGACAAGCCCGAGTATGAGAAGCCCGTCTATGAGAAGCCCAAGTATGACAAGCCAGAGAAGCCCGTCTATGAGAAGCCCAAGTATGACAAGCCAGAGAAGCCTGTCTATGAGAAGCCCGTTTATGAGAAGCCTGAGAAGCCTGTGTATCACAAGCCCGTCAAGGTAGGTTGCACGCTTTGCGGGTTGCTCTTTCTTTGAAAGCGCCACTTGAGTGATATGCAGCCAACATGGTGCATTTTGATGTGTGTGCGCCCATGCACCAACTGTCGCACTGTAGGACCTGATCTGTCTGGTCTTCATCACAGGAACATGATGCGTCAAGGACCACGGCTGCCATAACGATTAGCCCATCTCCATTGCAGCATCCCAACCATACCGACAAGCACAACCACAACACAGAGCCGTCAGCACACATCACACATCATACAGCATTCTGTCCGGCCCCAGTATCTCACGCACCAAGGCTTTCAATGGACTTGCATCCTGTGTTACAGCTGCTTGTGACCCCACCAGGGCACACTGTGGGGTAGAGGCTAGGCTAGAGACCCTGTGAAAGCGCAAAGTGCAACCTATGTGAAGTGTACACCAATGCCCATGACAACACTAATAGAACGGCTAACGCCCAGGTGGCGTCAGTGCTGGATCGAACCCTGCCCAACTTTGTTGGGGGGATCAGGGGAGGCGTTACTGCATTTCTGCTGCTGTCAAGCTGCTGCACACTTGCTGCTGCTGGGGTACTGCTGCTGGGTTGCCTAGCACTGCTGCCGCTGCAAGCGGTACCAGCTGCTCCCATGTGTCAGGCTGGGATGAACATAGCAGATTGAGTTGAGCTCTAGAAGTCGGAGGAGGCGTAGTGCAGTTGTTTTGCTCCTGTACAGCTGCGGCACAGTTGCTGTTGCAGGCGTGCTGCTGCTGGGGTGCTGCTGCGCTTGCAGCTTCAGCTGCTGCCCCTTGACAGGCTAAAATGAACACAGCGGGGCTTTTATGCCCTCTCGATCACACAGCAGCACAAATTGCGGTTTGCGTAGTTGTTCGCAAAACTCAGTCATGCGCGGTCCAACGTTGGATGACAGTTGTCTGCGCATCTCGTAACCGATCGCCTGTCCTCACAAGTTCGAAGCTACAGGGCGCGTTCATGCCTTACCAAAAGGGTATACGATGCAGTTAATGCAATGTACATGCTTCTCAAAGGCTCAGCTCACGTTCGTTGCCATGCAAGGATACTGTTCATGTATATAGGTTCGGTGTCTTTGCAACCACGCAGTTTCGCTGAGCACACGTGGGCCAGATGTTGCCGATAAATACACATGAATATCGTGTGGGGTGTCCAGTTTGCGATGGTTTTGGGATGGGCTGATGGCAGTTGCGATATCCCAGCACCAGCGTAGACCACGTTTCTCACTATTCTCAATACGATCTTTATCCTATGTTTATGCGGAATCACCCCGCCAGGGCTGCGTGCGGCACTTTTGGGAACGGAATGTAGACAACTTTTTGGCTGTCATGTGTGGGGGTGTGACCTTAGCAACGTATTAGGCTCTCAACCTATAGGTTTCGATCCAATACAATTCAAGGACTTTGATGGGTGCTGACATGGGGATGCTGACCGGAGCTGCCCTTGCTGTTGCTTCTTGGCTGTCTGCAGTGCAACCCTCACAAGGAGCACTGCTACTGAGCTCATCCAAATGTGAAGGCAAGGCAATCCCGTGGCTGCTGGTAAGTTGTGCTGAGGCCCAGCAGTTCAAATGCCGTTGGACTGTGCAAACTTTGCGGAATGTGACATATGCGCCATGTCACACTTCATGTCTGGGACACCCGCGTTCAGGAAGCTACCACGAACCACCCACAGCAAAGCGCCAGCTTGCATGGCGTCGGAGTTTATCCAGGTCACCATGTTGAAGGCTGAGCCATTCAGGCCAGCATACAACATGCCAATGGGCGGCCCATTGGCATGGGCATATGCCACAGTGCATCAAGACCACCGTGGCCGGGTTGTTCGGCAAGTCTTATCACACGGTCCACATGCTGCTGCGGCCAACATTGTGTCAGTGTATGCCTGCAGGGTATGGTGCTGCAAGTCTGAGTACATTGGCTGTGCCCCTGCCCCCACCCGCGAGAAGGCTTGCACCTTGGAAGAACTTTGAAGGCTGTGTCAAGAAGATGGAGAGCTCTTGGGAGCTTGATGCCATGAAAAATGGGAAGCTGTTCTGTCTGAGCCATGCTGCACGTGCAGCGGTGTTTTTTTTGACATTTTTGTCAACAGTCTCTGGTGCACCAAGTGGCACAAATTGTGTCGTGCTGAGCTGTGCTGCATCATGTCGAATTCAGTTAGAGCAGTATCAGAATGATGCAGTGCTGTACAGCGATGGCCCATTGAGTCCATCCATCAAAATTGCAGTGTGCCATGATGGCGCCATAATATGCCCGTCATTATCAATACTCTTTGTGTGTTATAAGGATGATGGATACGGTTGCCAGATGTGGCAACGGCGATAACACTCACATACTCCCCACATCAAGCTTATCAATGTGTGGTCTTTCCCGGAATGATGAGCATGGTTGGTGTTGCACATGTCAATGAGAATGCTGCTTGGCTGCCAGAGGCAGTGATGTAGGGTGTGTAGAGGCAACACAGTTGATGGATGCATGCTGTCAGGCAAGTTGTGTATTGAGAGAGTTGACATTGGTTGCTTGACTGAGTTAACCCTTTAGTTGCCAGCCACACAGCAACATAATTCACAGACCCTGCTGCTCGCACACATCCAGCGCAAACTTTGGCATGTATT
Source organism: Desmodesmus armatus (assembly GCA_007449985.2). NCBI lineage: Eukaryota > Viridiplantae > Chlorophyta > Chlorophyceae > Sphaeropleales > Scenedesmaceae > Desmodesmus > Desmodesmus armatus. The sequence continues at coordinate 137,600 of VIIQ02000634.1, forward strand.
GTGCACTGCAAGCATGCAGGTGAAGCAAATCCAGGACCACCTGCATGCAGTTGGGCCCCAACAGCAGTTTTGCCTGCTGCCAAGCTGACTTGTTGGTTGGTTATTGCCAGCAAAATGACAACCTTCATGTTTGCCAAACAGGGTCAGTAGTGCAATGTCATCCTACTGTGCCATACATGAACGTGCAAGACAACTACTATGCTGCCAGCGAATCAGCACAAGAACGAGCCTAGCTGTGTGAAACGCAGGAGGCTGTGTATGTACCTCCCACAACTTCGGGCATGTGGATCATCATGTTCTGTGCAGAGCAAGGCAGCAGGCAGAGCAGGCAGCACAAGAGTGCCGGCCTGTTGACCGTCAGCAGTGGCACTGTTCACCCTGGTCCACGTCGCATTGCATGTCACCTCGAAAATTGAAGATGAAACTCTTCATGAAGGCTGCCATGAATGTATACATCAGCAATGGCACCAGGTACAGTGACTGCTGTTGCGGCTGCCGCTGTTTGCAAAAAAAGCAGCTGCAGAGTGTTGGCCTGTGGCAATTGTAGCAGCATACAGCTAAACACCAGCAGCAGCTGCAGCGCGAACTGGATGCGCATCCAGTCCATGCATGCCAATGACAGCAGCAGCGGACTGCTGCCGCACCAGTGAATGCTGCCAACCCGGACACAAACAGGGCTGTTGCAGCACACCATAGACCCAGGCCAACCCCCCCCCCCTCCCATGTTGTTGCCTACAGCAATGTAGACGTCCGGTATCTCATGTACATGACTTGATTCTGTGTAGCAGCACTCTGGCCAACTCGAATGGCATGCAAATAGCATGTTTGTACTGCTGTTTGTGACAACGCTTGGGCGCTTCGGGTGCCTCAGGCCCTAGCTGCTGCCCTGTTTGCGCCTTGCCGGCCGCCGTACTGGCAGTACTGTGACTATTCCAGTAGCAGTTTGATGCATCTTGCTGAGCTAGTATTTGCGTGCAGTCTGTCTCTCACCAGCACAAGCACCATCCAAACACCACGTACGTATTGCTTTTGAGGCGCCACTGGCCTGGTGCAGGGTATCATAAGCACACCATGGACCCAGGTCACCACCCCTCACATGTTGTTGCTCACAGCAATGTAGAAGTCAGATACCTCAATTTGAGGAGTCATACCTGCGCAGCAGCACTCTGATCTAAGCTAATGCCATGCAAACAGCATGTATGTAATGCTGTTTTTGATAACGCTGGGGCGCTTGGGGAGTTCAGGCCCTAGCCGCGACCCTCATGTGCCTTGCCAGCAGTGCCTCATACAGTAGCATTTACATGCACCTTGCTGAGCTAGCCTGTGTGTGTTGTCTGTCTCTTACCAGCACAAGCAGCATCCAAACACCAGGTACTTATTGCTGTTGGGGCGCAACTGGCGTGGTGCAAGATAGTCACAGTACACCATGGACCCTGGCCACCGTGACCCCTCACATGCCTAGTAGGTGCCCACAGCAATGTAGAAGTCAGGTACCTCAATTTGAGGAGTCAGCTCTGCGCAGCAGCACTCTGGACAACGCTAATGGCATGCAATCATCATGTCTTTATTGCTGTCGTGGTGATGCTGGGGTGCTTGGGGCACCCCAGGCCCTAGCCGCCACCCCTCTTGTGCCTTGCCGGCAGTACAGTGCCTACTACAGCAGCAGTCCCATGCATCTTGCTGAGCTAGCCTGTGTGTGCTGTGTGTCTCTCACCAGCACAAGCAGCATCCAAACACCACGTGCGTATTGCTTTTGAGGCGCCACTGGCCCGGTGCAGTGTATCGTAAGCACACCATGGACCCTGGCCACCACCCCTCACATGTTGGGTGCCCACAGCAATGTAGAAATCAGGTACCTCAATTTGAGGAGTCAGCTCTGCGCAGCAGCACTCTGGACAACGCTAATGGCATGCAAACATCATGTCTTTATTGCTGTTTGTGGCAACGCTGAGGCGTTGGGGCACCCCAGGCCCTAGCTGCCACCCCTCTTGTGCCTTGCCGCAGTGCATACAACAATAGCAGTCTCATGCATCTTGCTGAGGTAGCCTGTGTGTGCAGTCTGTCTCTTACCAGCACAAGCAGCATCCAAACACTACGTACGAATTGCTGTTGAGGCGCAACTGGCCTGGTGCAGGGTATCATCAGCACACCATGGACCCCAGCCACCACCCCTCACATGTTGGGTGCCCACAGCAATGCAGAAGTCAGGTACCTCAATTTGAGGACTCAGCTCTGCGCAGCAGCACTCGTGACAACACTAATGGCATGCAAACATCATGTCTTTATTGCTGTTTGTGGCAATGCTGGGGCGCTTCGGGCACCCCAGGCCCAAGCTGCCACCCCTCTTGTGGCTTGCCGGCAGTACATTGCCTACTACGGTAGCAGTCTCATGCATCTTGCTGCGCTAGCCCGTGTGTGCTGCCTGTCTCTTACCAGCACAAGCAGCATCCAAACACCATGTATGTATTGCTGTTGGGGCGCCACTGGCCCAGTGCAGGGTATCATAAGCACACCATGGACCCTGGCCACCACCCCTCACATGTTGTTGCCCACAGTAATGTAGAAGTCAGGTACCTCAATTTGAGGAGTCAGCTCTGATCAGTAACACTCTGGACGACACCAATGGCATGCACACATTGTGTACTAGTATGTGTTGCGGCCCGCAAAGTTTGTGGCAACGCTGAGGCGTTGGGGCACCCCAGGCCCTAGCTGCCACCCCTCTTGTGCCTTGCCGGCAGTACATCGCCTGCTGTGGTAGCAGTCTCATGCACCTTGCTGCGCTAGCCTGTGTGTGCTGTCTGTCCCTTACCAGCACAAGCAGCATCCAAACACCATGTACGTATTGCTGTTGAGGCGTCCCTTGCCCGGTGCAGGGTATCATAAGCACACCATGCGCCCTGGCCACGACCCCTCACATGTTGTTGTCCATAGCAATGTAGAAGTCAGATACCTCAATTTAAGGAGTCAGCTCTACGCAGAAGCGTTCTGGCCAACACCAGTCACAACGCTTGGGCACGTGGGGCACCCCAGGCCCTAGCCGCCACCCCATGTGGCTGGCCAGTTGGTTTGCGGCAGGCTGTCAGTGACCCATTACTTGTGACTGCTTGCGTTTGCAGCCTACATATTTTTGACCGTTCATGATCTCAGCCTATGAGTCACCGGGTATCCCCTGGCACAGACTGCCGTAGCTTGTTGCATGTTGAGACTACCACGGATGTTGCACAATTCCCGGCCCGCAAAAAGGCAATAATTGGCCTATGGCCAAGTCGGCTGGGCCCGTACAGCCGGAATTCTTGGTCATGGCTGGTTGGTTGGTGCTGGCCCTGTTGTGTATTGTTGCACGCTGGGGTTGCAGTTGTCAGCACAGCATATGTGCTTGCTCCATTGCATTGCGTATTGGCTAACCAGATCCTGCTCCACTCCAACTAGTCTGTTCTGGACAACAGGTTACAGCACACACCACAGCATGCACGACACGTTTCCAAAACTTGTGCAAGTGACAGTATGTCGTTGTCCGGCGCGTAGCAGATGATCGGACGTAAGAACAGAGAAGATGTGTGTGTAAAAGCAACATGCCAGCGGATGCTGAGGTCGGAATCCGCATGCTGGGTGACCGTTGCAGTTAGTGTGACTTGGGCACAGCAGCAGACAGACGGTAGAAAACATATGCCTTTAAATTTCGCTCGGATTGTCAAAAAATGCGTGTGACCGGGACGGAGCTCAAAAAACGAGACAGGTGTGAGATAGTGTTGACCAGAATTTGGAAACCATGCGCGGTGCTCACAGCACCGACATCGGAACATAATAGACCGGTGTATCCTCGGTTCTGGAGAGGTCGGAAATCGACCGCTATAGGCAAAGCCCTTCGGGCCCAGCCAATAACGCGGTTCCAGCAACATGGGCCTACGCACGCTCCATGCAGCTACACCAATGCAATGCCTAGGTTTTGACTTTTAATTGTAAGCTTGTCGGATCGGCCATTGCGTGCCTTTCGGCAAGGCAGTCTGCACACGGCCGTTTGTTTGCCATGTCGAGGCAACCCGCTGATGATATACACACTGTATAGGTCTCTTGTGCGCGCAGAGATAGTGCTGCTTGACAGGAACGCTGTCGCGGTCTATGTAAACTGACTTCAACGGCCATCGGCTCTCGGCCCACGCCGTGTCTGACAGTTACATACTGCAGCCAGACCAACGCCATGTGAGGCAGCACACAATGTTCCTAACCCGTCATTGCAAAATTCTACGTACGACATGATTCATCCAGCAGAACTGCCAAGCTGTGTGGGCAGGCGAACAGTCCCAGGCTGCAGGTTTGTGCACGGCACATCTGCAGGAACAACTGCATTGCCACAGATCAGGACAAGGAAACGTTTGCTGCAGCTGGTCAATGACGTTAACGAGGAAGAAGTGCTGGACCAGCCGGGCCGGGCTGCCCAGGCAGGTGCACTGCAGCACAGCAGCTGCTGGCAGAACAGCAACAGCAGAAGCATCCCATCGTGGCCCCACCATCTGCCAGCACCAGGCAATCCTAGCGTATGCAAGCACAGTTGGATCAGCAGCAGCAGCAGCAGGAGCAGCAGCAACAACAACAACAACAGCAGCAGCAGCAGCAGCCTTGTGCCAGCCGCAAACGCCAGCAGCAACCAAAGCCACAGCAGCGCTGCAACCAACTCATGCCGCACACTTGACTTGTGCCTAAGGGGGGGAGTACCCTGTAAATTCTACTATATTCTACAGAATCAATGAGTTATGTCAATATCACTCTATTCTACACACACAATGCATTACGTGAAGTGACAGCACAACAGCCAACACACAGCATGGCACCAAAGGCCCAGCAACACACCACACAGCGCACTCTTGCGTTCGCACGAAAGCATCGGCTGCTGTAGATTGCAACAGCAGCCCAGCTGGTGGCCGACATGCATGTCTGCGGCTGGTGTGGGCGTGTAGCCGCTACAGGCTGGGAGGCACACACAGGCAGCTGCGGCGTGACATGCGGCAGCTCAACAGCTGTGAGTGCCGAGCGGCAGCTAAACAGCTGTGAGTGCCGAGCGGCAGCTAAACACAACGGCAGCTCAACATGCCTACTTAACCTCTAGTTTTGTTTATCTCAATCACAATGTAATGGGACTCAGCCACACCCACCAGAGCCAGTTACATCACCCCAGGATCATCCCAGGATCATCCTGAATGATTCTAGCACTGCTAGTGTGGCACACTCAGAATCTCAACAACTGCGCACCCAGCAACCAGCATCATCAACATTGATGCGTTGGCAAAACGCCCCAACAGGTGAACTCACTCCCAATAGTGTTAGCTGACCATGGCTTCAGCGGCAGGACTGCATCACACCCTTACTGAAATGTATTCGCCCCAAATGCACTGCAATCCAGTCAGGCCAGTCTGTCACCAGCCGTACACCCTAGTTGCGCATGTCCGAACCACAACTGAAGCCATCTGGTGACCACAAAGCTGTGGCAGATACATGGAAGCATGCATAGATAAGTACACTAGTATACTACATGCGTAACACTGTGTACTACCGTACTGCTCACTACGAGAGTGCAGAAAGCAGCTAAATAGCCAGCTTCCTGCCATGGGCAACATGTGCATCCCAAGTCCTACCAACAATAGCAACCCGACACAAGCTCAACCCGCAGGTTGCAGCAGCAACAACTCTACATGCAAGAGTGGGACCCAGCAAGCTTCAAACTCAACTTAGCTGCTCGACTCTGAAGCAACAACTCAGTGATGTCTCACACATATTGTTTCCAAAGACCTGGGTTCTGTCAGGTTGACAGATTAATCATCCGCAAGCATCACTCAGTGATTGTGGCACAATAAGCTGGCCATCCTCATGTGCCCGCACAGTCCAGTGCTCCTCATAGTAGGTCAAGGCATCATCACTGCTCGGCTTCAGTCTTGTGCAACTTCCAAGCGTTCTGATACGACATGGCCTTCCAAGGCAACTTTGTGCCCCATGCTCATCTGACCTGCACCACATTTGATGAAGAGAAACAGCTGTTACAAGGCTTGTGCAGACTGCACATAAAGCAAAGCAGCAGCAGCAGTGCTGGTGGTGGACGTCATAAAGGCCGCCACTACAAAGCCTGCCTTGACTGCATGCGACAGGTGCTGTTGACACAAAGCGAAGGTTCAAAAACATGCTATTGTGCTGAACAATAGTGGTGGCTCTGATGAGACAGCAGTGTACATGCTGCATTGGTGCATTACCAAATAATGATCTGTGCCAGTGGCACATATATGCTGCATGCCAGCATGCTCCCTACCTGTCACTTGCAGTCTGTGCAGGCATCCGTGTCGGTGTCTGACCTGCACCCTGACACCGCCCACGCCTGTCAATAGCGAGGGAGTTGGCATTGCTGTAGCCAAGTGCTTAGCAGCATGTGTCCTGGCGTTGGCCCTGACGAATCACCACTGCCAGAGGCTAAGGCACCAGCTTTGGAGCTGCCAGCCCGTTGCTGCAAGGCAGGCAGCAATCAAGCAGGCCATGGCCGGGGTCACTCTTGGAGTCAGCAGCAGGTGGTGTTGTGCCGTGCTTCTCATCAGATGCATTTGTGGGCTTGCAGATCTGATGATTTGCAGATCTGTACACCTATGCATTTTTTGGTGCAAGGCCAGCCAGCAGGCACCAGGAAAGCCACAGCTTTAAGTCAGGTGCAACATTGTGTGACTGAAGTCTCACCACCAGACAGTCACATTGGGCACTGGACCGCAATGTGTACACCAGCCTGCATTGCCGAAAGCCACACAACAGCTCGTGTGATCATCAGGGGGCCTTTGCAAATGATGAGTGACCTTCACCCACCTTGCTTGATGAGCCCCTTTTGGGTCTCCTGTATGCGGACAGAGGTGCCGTAGCTGTAGGCCCACCACCAGCAAGCTTGCCGTTCACGCTGAAGGTGAAGCCATCATCATCCCCAGGTGACCTGCAGCAACATAAAGCGACATGACAACACTGGTTTGCGTCAGTGCTTGCGGGAGGATCAGCACAGCTGAGTTGCAGCGTGCAGTGTTCTGTGCCTGAGGGTCTGCATCCATGCCAGCAGCATTCCCGCCAGCAGCAGCAAAACAGGCCACAGCAGCAGCAGCAGCAGCAGCACAGGCCACAGCCTGCTGGCAGGCACAGCAGCAGCAGCTCAGCAGCAGCGCCGCCACCCGCAACAACAGCGGGCCCCAAACGGCGCGGCGCCCCGGCAGCAGGCACAGCCGGGCGCAGCCCTGCACGCCAGCCACAGCAGCAGCCCCCCCCCAGCCAACCCCGGGCAGGAGCCGGGCGCACAAACGCCAACGCAAAACTACAGGCGTACCGGCAGAGGCGGCAACAACGCCCACAGGGCCGCCAGCCCCTCCCGTTAAAGGAGTGTTCAACCTCAGCAGCAAACCCTTCAGCGCTGCCGCCCTCAGGACCCTCAACCTCGGGCCACAAGTCATACCTACCCCTGGTGGCTGACACCCCAGGGGACCGGCTACAACCGCCAAATTGCCAGGTATACAAGGAACATACGGCTGCGAGCTGGTTTGACGGCAGGCGCAAAGACAGGGAAAGGAATACAGCCGCATATGATCTCAAGTATCACGTGCCCAGCTCCACCTGGGAGCCTCCTCATGTCCTGATGCTGTTGAGCGTTTTGTTAAGGATGTCACTGCGGCTTAAACGCTTGCTATGATGTGAGGCCAGTCCTCATGCACACACACCCTGTGTGTGACAATGTGACACCTGATATGCGTCGAGCTCTGTTTGAGCTCCAATATGACCCCGCTATTACTGTTCAAGCCCTCTGACAAGAATATGGGTCTGTGCATTCTGGATCGGTCGTGGTATATTGCAGAGTGCCTGCGGAAGCTAGGGGCTACCTCCACTTATGAAGAGGTGCCAGCTGCTAGCATTCCCGCCCGAGTGCAGGGCCTGCAAGGAGGAAGCCCTGCGTTTGACAGAGGCGCTAGTGCCCCATATGTGCACCTGGTCATGTGGTGAAAATACTACAGGCAGCAGCGGCCGCATCTGATGCACTGTGCCGTACTTCTACCTTCTGCCGAAGGTGCACAAATTGCCTGCCGTAAAAACGCGAGCATCTGCACTTGCTGAAGGCAGGCCCATTGCTGCCTGCCACAGCTGGGTTACCAATGGTGCCTCTGTATACTTGCAGATGTGCTGAATGCCACTTGTCACAGCTGTTCCCACAGGTCCTGCCTGACAGCAAGACCCTAGTCCGACGGCTAGAGAGCAGCACAGTCGGCCGTGATGCTTTCCTTGTTACTTTTGACGTTGAAAGCATGTACCCCAGCATTGAAAACGCGGGGGCTGTCCCAGCTTGTGCACATGCAGCAGCACAGTGTGGATATCACGGGGGTATGGTGCATGCTTTGCTAAGCTTTGTCATGGAGCATGGGTACTGCCAGTTGGATGGGCGGTATTACAAGCAGAAACAGGGTACCGTCATGGGCACTCCTGTGCACCACCCTACAGCAACATATATGTTGCTTCCTGCCTTGAGGCTGTGGCCCAAGCGCAGTGTGAGCATGGCCAGCCATTTACAAGCGCTTCATTGATGATGGCTTCTTTGTGTGGGAGGGGGACGAGGCCAGCTTGCTAGCGTTCTTGCAGGTGCTTAACAGCACCCTGCCAACTCAAAATCACTTGGCAGTATAGTC